>JASDQU011441897.1:0-12097 GCA_032191745.1 Picea mariana | reverse complement strand
TAGTATGGAAGTATTTTATTTTCTTTATTTGCTTGAAATTCGACCTCTACAACTTTAGTTTATGTTTTCGATTCTCTTGGTTTCGTCGCCTTAAATTTCGTAGAAAGCATAGAAACTTTAGACCCTTGACATAAAGTCAGTCTCTCTATATCAAGGACTGCATGAATGTTCCTAATCGAGAATTATATTTAATGTAGGAATTAAAGTGGATTTTTTCTAAGGTGCACATATTAAGGACCTAACAAGCTTCCAAATTTTCACTCAAACAACCAAATCTCCTTCCACATTCCTTTAGCCACAAGAAGAGTCTAGTTTGAGATCAAGTTGCATTCGAGTTGTCTCTTGTTGCACTTTTTCAAATCCTTTCGACCACTAAACACTAGCATTTACTTGGTATCAAAATTTCCTAATGCGTTACAATATACTTTATGATTCACTATTAATTATGGTTGCTATGTTTATAAATTTTGTTCACTGTTCCTATAATAAATTTGTTGATACTGGAGATTTTCCATGTAAAGAAATGTTTAAGACTCCTTAAACTGGAACTAAATTATCGTTATGATTTGTAACAATTGACAAGTATGAGAAATCTTTTACGCCTTTCCTTTACACTCAATTGTAAACCCTGACTTGACTCATATTTTGAGAGTAAACTCCTTCCTTCTCTGCATCTCTTCGAGATCCACCTTAGTGACTCATATCACAACTCAAGCTGAATGCCTAAGATTCAATTATGAATCGTGAAATTGACAGTGAATTGGGTCATGAGTTGGAATTCTTTTCATAATTCTTACATCAACGCTTTAATTAATTAGAAACAGAGTTAAACTAAGTAAATAACTCCTAGGTGCAGTCATAGATTCAACTAATGCTAGTAATTGGCGAGTCCTATATGTTAGACTTGAGCGACGAAAATGAACAATTCAAGGATAAGTGAAACCGATTAATTTAGCAACCTAGAAGTGTCAGTCGACTTCCGATCAACTGAACATTGAGGTAACAAAACAATGGTTATTTCGATTTAAACCAAGACGATTCTCTTTGGTAGATTTTATCCTTCCTTGTTCCTTAGACTATCAGAAATCATTGGACAATAAGCGAATTTCTGGCACAGATTGTTAGTAATCTTAATCTAATAGTTGCAACTTGAATATATTATGTAATTGATCATTAAATAATTCTACATGAATCCTCTATTACCGTGATTAAATATGTATTAAAGAATTCATGTGTGTGTTATATTTAAGAGTATAAGTATAATAACCATTGTGCAATAAAATATAGACAAGATCTTAACTAAGTTGCTATTGTTCCTTAGTTACAATGTTTTAGGTGACTTATATCCATGAAATTTATGTGACATATATATTGGGTTAATTATAGATTATTTTATGAAATAAAACAAATAGTTGAGATACAATCTCCATATTTTATCTTTATAAAGTATAATAAATTATTCGATGGTGATTGGGTAGTGGAAATTGTTGATAAGTAAGAAACAAATTTAAGGTATGACCAAACCTTACCACAAGTGATATTCAATGAAAAATTTATTGCTTACTTCTAATATATCAATTGTAGTGCCTGCAATTTAGTGACATGAAGGAAATGTTTTAGTTTCGACGTCGAAAAAAAGGGGGAAATTCGAATATATATATAAAAAACGATAAGAGCATCACATCTGCTCCTTTTTATTCAAGAATTGTTAACAATGTGTAGTAGTATGTCCAGAAAACCGTTGATTGCATTCGACCATTAAAATAATTGCTGTACATTTATCAGAGAAATTTCAATTTATACAGACCATGATTTGCGTATTGTTTTACTTATTAGTTGTGAATGATACCCTTCGAATCTGTCCATTAGTATGGAAGTATTTTATTTTCTTTATTTTCTTGAAATTCGACCTCTACATCTGTAGTTTATGTTTTCGATTCTCTTGGTTTTGTCGCCTTAAATTTCGTAGAAAGCATAGAAAATTTAGACCCTTGACAGAAAGTCAGTCTCTCTATGTTAGCGGCTGCATGACTGTTCCTAATCGAGAATTATATTGAACGTAGGAATTAAAGTAACTGTTTTCTAAGGTGCGCATAAATTTTAATATTAAGGACCTAACAAGCTTTTAAATTTTTACTTAAACAACCAAATCTCCTTCCAAATTCCTTTAGCCACAAGAAGAGTCTAGTTCCAGATCCAGTTGCATTCGAGATGTCTCTTGTTGGACTTTTTCCAATCCTTTCGACCACTAAACACTGGCGTTTACTTGGTATCAAAATTTCCTAATGCGTTACAATATACTTTATGATTCATTGTTAAATATGGTTGTTATGTTTATAAATTCTGCTGACTTTTCCTATAATAAATTTGTTGTTACTGGAGATTTTTCATGTAAAGAAATGTTTAAGACTCCTTAAACTAGAACTAAATTATCGTTATGATTTGCAACAATTGACAAGTATGATAAATCTTTTACGCCTTTCCTTTACACTCGATTGTAAACCCTGACTTGACTCCTCTTTTGAGAGTAAACTTCTTCCTTCTTCTCTGCATCTCTTCGAGATCCACCTTAGTGACTTAGATCAGGATGAGGTGGGTAATTCAAGTTGAACGCCTAATATTCAATTATGAATCGTGAAATTGATAGTGAATTGGGTAATGAATTGGAATTCTTTTCATAACTCTTACATCAATGCTTTAATTAATTAGAAACAGAGTTAAACTAAGTAAATAACTCCTCGGTGCAGTCATGGATTCGACTAATGATAGTAATTGGCAAGTCCTCTATGTTAGACTTGAGCAACGAAAATGAACGATTCAAGGATAAGTGAAACTGATTAATTTAGCTACCTAGAAGTGTCAATCGACTTCTGGTCAACTGAACGTTGAGGTAACAAAACAATGGCTGTTTTGATTTAAACCAAGACGATTCTCTTTGGTAGATTTTATCCTTCCTTGTTCCTTAGACTGTCATAAATCATAGAAAAGTAAGCGAATTTATGGTGTGGATTGTTAGTAATCTTAATCTAATAGTTGCAACTTGAATATGTTATGTAATTGATCATTAAATAATTCTACATGAATCCTCTATTACCGTGATTAAATATGTATTAAAGAATTCATGTGTGTGTTATATTTAAGAGTATAAGTATAATAACCATTGTGCAATAAAATATAGACAAGATCTTAACTAAGTTGCTATTGTTCCTTAGTTACAATGTTTTAGGTGACTTATATCCATGAAATTTATGTGACATATATATTGGGTTAATTATATATTATTTTTATGAAATARAATGAATAGTTGAGATACAATCTCCATATTTTAGCTTTATAAAGTATCATAAATTATTCGATGGTGATTGGGTAGTGGAAATTGTTGATAAGTAAGAAACAAATTTAAGGTATGACCAAACCTTACCACAAGTGACATTCAACGAAAAATTTATTGCTTACTTCTAATATATCAATTATAGTGCCTGCAATTTAGTGACATGACGTAAATGTTTTAGTTTCAACGTCAAAAAAAAAAGAGGGAAATTCGAATAATTAGAATTTTTTTGACTAAGTACGGCATTAGAGAATTTAACATTTTGTCTCTTTTAAGTTTGAGTTTGTTTTGAGTTGAAGTCTAAAGAAACAAGTTTTTTTTCTTTAATTTTAAAGAAAATTTTCTCATCATATTTATGTTTAGCTTATGTTTATTTAAAATAAGAGAGAGTCGTTACATATCGTATCAGAGCGGGTTCAACCCTGCGACATTGGACTGTTACGCCGTCCATTATCTTATTTTAAATAGTTAAATATGTTTCGCTAATAAAATTTGAAATTGTGCATACAGGTAATCATGGTTAGACGATGCATGATGAGTAGGCATCATGGTGCAGAAGGAAGACGTACACTTCCTCCGAGATCATCCACATAGGAGGGATCAGATCCACTTGGAGAGGAACAAATTACTGAGTAGGAGTAGGTTGCTGTGGGAGATGTGGTAGGTATGTTGAGATCCTTCCAGAGGATGTTAGAGGCGTTGATCAACTGCCTGGATCAAGATGAGGGAAGAGCACTTGTGCCCAATGAGGGTTCACAACACACTCCAACAGGTAGTAGTAGTATACATAGAGAACTTGAGAAATTGAAATTTCCTGAGTTCTGGGGTGCCACAGACGACTTAGACACCAAGGAATGGTTTGAGAACATGGCGATGTGATTTGCACTATGTGATTACACCTCCAACATGAAAGTCTGCATGGCGGTCTTTCAACTAAAGGGGAGTGCTCTTCTTTGGTGGAAGACACTCCTACCTCAACTAAACATGATCATTGAAGACATGTCATGGGAATTGTTTGAGGAACGATTCCGGGAGAGGTACTTGTCAGATGAATTCATTGATCACCAACTTAATTAATTCAATGCCTTACAACAGGGTAGTCATACAATACCATATTATGAGGCCAGGTTCATGGAGATACTCAGATATGATCCACATCTGAACATGGAGAAGTTAAAGGTTAACAAGTTTTTTTTCAACGTTAACTTCAACATTCGTGCGAAGGTGAGGATCTTGATGCCTCAGAAATTGCTAGATGCAATTCAGAAGGCCCTCATTGTTGAGGAAGAGATGAGCAATGGGGGTCAGGGTAGGAATCCTTCCGGACATACAGGACAAGCGACACTAGGAGCACAAAAACATCACACACCAGATAGAAATAATTCTGGGCACCGTGATACACCCAGAGGACCTGTATTCTTGACACCATGCCGACATAATCCTCAGTAGAGGACTACTTACAGAGTGCCACACCAACAACAAAAATAGTTTCATATGCAACAACAACAACAATTTAGATCTGGTCCACATAACAGATCAATACAACAGACTCATAAGACAAAAATTCGACTTCTGGGACTAGGAGCACCATACCTAAGAATGGATGCGGGACATGTGGAGAGACACATTACCAGAGAGACTGTCCTATTGAGAAGGAAAGAGATGCCATATCAACAGGACCTACGATGGTTGGAGATTTGGGTAAGGCCCATAGGAACATGCAGTGGTGAATAACTGCCAGGCCGAGCATCAGTCCACTGTGCTCGAGACGTCAGGTATGATCGTTGATCAATATTTTAGTATTTTAATAGACCCAGGAGCTACTAATTTTTTTTATATCTAGTGCTGCGCTTAAAATAATTAAGGTGAAAGCAGTCGAACAAGATGAGTTTAGACATGTGGAAATGACATCTGATGCAAAGCAAACTTTTGGAGGAAAAGTTAAGGATTGTAAAATTAACTTGGGTGACTTCGTGACAAGTGTAAACTTGTATGTTACAACCTTGGGATATTACAATACAATGATCATGATGGATTGGTTAGAATCGCACGATGCGATACTTAACTGCAAGACGAAATGGTTAAGTTTGACAAACAATTTGGGACAGAGTAGAGTAATTGTAGGAAGAAACCAAGGAGTGTTGTTGAGGTTTATTTCTTCCTTACAATTATAGAAAAGTATGTGCAAAGGGTGTAAGTTATACACCATATTAACACTTAACAAAAAGGGGGACACTGAAGAATTAAAAAATCTTCCAGTGGTATCAAAGTTTGCCGATTATTTCCTGAGGAATTACCAGGTTTTCTACCAAAAAGAGAATTGGAGTTTACCATAGATTTGAAACCTGGAACTGAACCTATTGCAAGAACTCCATACCGGATGTTGACATTGAAATTGCAGGAGTTGAAAATGAATTTGAAGGAGTTGTTGGATTTGGGACTTATACATCCAAGAATATCACCGTGGGGTGCGCCAATGATTTTTTTTAGAAAGAAGGATGGATTGTGGAGGCTTTGCATTGACTACCATCAATTGAACAAAGCTACGATCAAGCAACAATATCCATTGCCAAGAATAGGTGATTTATTTGATTAGATGAAGGGAACAATGATATTTTCTAATATTGAATTGATACTGGGATATCATCAATTACAGATTAAGGAGGAAGATATACCTAAGATCGTATTTAAGATGAGATTTAGACACTATGAGTTTACTGTTTTACCGTTTGGACTGAAGAATGCCTCGTGCATATTCATGAGTTTGATGAATGGGGTGTTCCATGAATACTTGGACAAGTTTGTACAAGTATTTATCGATGACATATTGATTTATTCTCGGATGAAGGAAGAACACGACAAACACTTGAGGTTAGTTTTATAGTGTCTGAGAGAAAACAAGTTGTACGAGAAACTGTCGAAATGTTCGTTTTACCAAACAAAGATTCACTACTTGGGACATATCATATCTAGAGAAGGTATCACCGTGGATCCAACGAAAGTAGAAGCTATTATGGAATGGCTAGCACCGACGAATGTACAATAAGTACATAGCTTTATGGGGTTGGCAGGTTACTATTGATGCTTTGTCGAAGGTTTTTTGAAGATAACAAATCCAATTATGGAATTGTAGAAGAAAAACAAGAAATTCGTATGGACAGAGAAATGCACAGAAGCATTTCGAAATATTAAGGATTTGTTAACGAAAACACTAATAATAAACATTCCTGACATGGAAAAATAATTCTTGGTATGCATGAATGCATCCAAGGAAGGTATAGGTGGCGTTTTGATGCAAGATGGTAGAGTGATCACTTACATTTCAAAAACATTAAGAAGGCATGTAGAGAATTACGCAACACACAATTTGGAGTTACTAACAATCGTTTATGCATTGAGAGTTTGGAGACACTATCTTATTGGACAAAAATTCGAATTAAAGATTGATTACTATGGATTGCATCATATTTTTACTTAGAGTGACTTGAACACGCGACAAAGGCGTTGGTCAAAACTACTTAGCGAATACAAATTTGAGATTCTCTACATTAAAGAAACAATGAACATAGTAGGAGATGCGTTGAGTTGGAGACCACACATATTCTTAGTAATACCTATTAAGACGAATCTTTGAGAAAAGATTCTAGCTTTACAAATAAACGATGACTGGTACAAAGAAGTTAATAATAATACTGGACAAAATAACATGATGGTACCCAGGTATGAAGGTTATACATTCAACGGTGACAGATTGCTAAGGTTTAACAACAATATTTATGTATCATCTAACGACAAATTAAGAAGTTTGATTTTAAGTGAGGTTCATCGAGAAATATACATGGCTCATCCTCGAGTCATGAAGATGAAGGAAAAACTTAAGCCTTTATTCTTCTGGAAAGGAATGAAGAATGACATAGTAAATTATGTGGCAAGATGTATGGAAGGTCAGCAAGTGAAGGCTGAACATAGAAATCCAACGAGATTGTTACAACCACATGAAATTCGTGAATCGAAATGGGAAGTCATTTCTATGGATTTCATTGTTGGATTTCCACTGATGACAAGGAGGCACGATTCATTTTTTTTATTCTTTGACACTTTGAAAAAGAGTGCACACTTTATTCCAATGCATACGATGTATCAGGAATTGGACATAGCTAGAGTATTTGTTAGCGATATAGTGAGGTTGCACGGTGTACCAAGAAGGATCATATCTGATCGAGGATTGGGGTTTACTGGACGATTTTGGATTAGTTTCCAAGAGGCTTTGGGAGTGAAATTGAATTTTAGCACAACATATCACCCCGAAACTGATGGAAAAACTGAAAGAACAAATCAAATATTAGAGAATATGCTTCAGATGTATGTGATGGATCAACATAAGCGTTGGGAATACTTTCCATTGGTAGGGTTTGCATACAACAAAATTTACCAGAGTACGATAAAGATGGCACAATTTGAATTTATTTACGGACGACCGTGTCATACACCTCTCAGTTGGGATCGACTAGGGGATAGGGTCCTAGTGGGATCAAAATTGATCCAATAAATGGAAGAACAAATGCGAATGATAAGAAAAATGATTAAAGAAGTGCAAGATCGAAAAAATAGTTATGCTGATGCACATTGCATTGACCACAGTTATGAGGTTGGCGACAAAGTTTTCTTGCAGGTAAAACCACATAAGAGTTCGATCAAGTTTGGAAAGGGGGATAAAATATCTCCTAGGTTTGTGGGACCTTTCGAAGTTGTGGAAAATAAAGGACTCGTGGCTTATCGACTAGCCTTTCTTGATTCTTTGAGGCGTATGCACGATGTGTTTCATGTATCTGTTTTGCGACACTATATTTCAGATCCGTCACATGTTATTGAATTGAGTTCTTTGTAGGTGTCAGATGATGTTTCTCTCATGGCAGAACCAATCTGCATTCTGGACCACCATAATCGACAACTACGACATCGAATAGTCGATCAAGTCAAGTCCAGTGGGACAATTATAGTCCACACTCAGCTACTTGGGAGGACACATATGAGATGCATCGATAATTTCCTTATTTGTTTGATAGATTAGATATGTATATCTGCATCAGATACATTTATTACTACCATTATTGACATTGTACAAACTTCAGGATGAAGTTTAAAACAAGAGGGGGTGTATGCAACATCCAGTTCCATTGAGCACATTTATACTGACTTATTCTTTGAGGACACTTGCGAGCAAGTGATCCAGTTATGATACATTATGATTACACTTTGCTTATGAGTTATATTATGATGTCATTGTGATTACATGTTAAATTCTAGATGTATATATGTATCGATAGGTATTATTGATGAGATTCCTTGAGTGTGCAGGATAAATGACAGGTTGATGATGCTGATGGCATCAACAAACTTCCTTGGACTCTAGATTGAGTCAGGGAGTGGACTTGTATTTGGTTTGAGTTTTGAGTATTGATTTACATGTATATATGATGATTTCAATATGGATGTTATGTATATGTATTATTGACAATGTTCTTGTCAGTGGATGCAGGTTCGACGACGCTTGCTAATCCGTAAGGAGTAAAGGGGTCATGCACATAAATAAGACGGTTGAGGGAAAGGTGTGGTAGCGTCCTTGTCACAACCTACTAGCACTCCCACCGTGACCTGAACTGTAGGCTGACGATTACCAAGTTTGAGAGATCCACAATTCCGTGAGGGCATACTAAGACATTCTCTCACGAAGAAATCTAAGGGGCACACAATAAGGAGGAATCATTATTCCTTAGAAGCCCTTAGTCTCTCACAAGGTCGACCAAGTGGAGTGTTGACTCCAAGTGTCGAACAAACTTCCAAAACTAGTCAAAGGTGAGTGGCACCCTTAGAGCACATAGGTGGGTCTTGAAGGGCACATTGCATAATCAAATATGAGTAATAAAAATATAGAAGGCTTAGAAGGTCGTCCAATACTTGTAGAGAGTGGAAGCTCTTCCTTGCAAGGCAAGTTTGGGTGCTATTGGTTCTGGTTTTTGTGTGTGGCCCCTTTGCGGCTCGAGGGGATAAGGGGGAAGAAGAGTACCCTTAGAATTGGTTGGGAGGTATCGGTGAAGTCTTGGGATTAGCAGGAAATAGAAAGAGGAAGATGCACAAGACTCCATATTGAAGATCAACCTACGCATCAAAAATATCCTGGTTACGTTGTTTAGACATTTTCAGTCTTTTGTAGTTAAATGGTAATTATATTAAGTAAAGAATATGGCTGACACCATTATTATAAAAGTTATTGAATTTTCCTTGTAATTTGAGATTAAGTGAGTATTATTATAGATGCGGGATTCTACAAAAGTCTAATAAATCGATTGCAATTGCATCACCGATATTCACAAAAAATGTTAGTTTTTACTTCTGTAATTATTCATGGTTGTTTCCTTTTCTATTCTATGGAACATAGATTTATTTTAAATATTGTTATGTTAAGATTTTAAGTTTATTTTTCCTACTACAAAGGAAACGATCAATGCTAAATGGGGATAATGTCAATAGATTCTTGTATAATGAGCTTAATGGTCAGTGGTGAACCTTCCTTTTATACTTCAGGTATCTAATTGTTATATAAATTATAGCATGATCGGTAAATGTCCACGAGGAATAAAATTATTTTATGTAAAATGAACTAGTAGAATTATTGAGGTTTGTTTTAAATATATATATAACGATAAGAGCATCATATCCACTCCTTTTTATTCAATAATTGTTAACAATGTGTAGTAGTATGTCTAGAAAACTGTCGATTACACTCGACCATTAAAATAACTGCTGTACATTTATCAGAGAAATTTCGATTTATACAAACCATGCTTTGCATATTGTTTTCCTTAATAGTTGTGAATGATACCCTTCAACTCTATCAGTTAGTATGGAAATATTTTTATTTTCTTTATTTTCTTGAAATTCGACCTCTGCAGCTTTGGTTTATGTTTTCGATTCTCTTGGTTTCGTTGCCTAAAATCTCATAGAAAGCATATAAAATTTATACCCTTGATAGAAAGTCACTCTCTCTAGATTAGCGGCTGCATGAATGCTCCTAATCGAGAATTATCTTGAACGTAGGACTTAAAGTAGCTATTTTCTAAGGTGCACATAGATTTTAATATTAAGGATCTAACAAGCTTCCAAATTTTTACTTAAACAACAAAATCTCCTTCGGAATTCCTTTAGCAATAAGAAGAGTTTAGTTCCGGATTGAGTTGCATTCGAGTTGTCTCTTGTTGCACTTTTGCCAATCCTTTCGACCACTAAACACCGGAGTTTACTTGGTATCGAAATTTCCTAATGCATTACAATATACTTTATGATTTGCTGTTAATTATGGTCGCTATGTTTATAAATTCTCCTAACTGTTCCTGTAATAAATTCGTTGATACTAGAGATTTTCTGTGTAAAGAAATGTTTAAGACTCCTTAATTTGGAACAAAATTATCATTATGATTTGTAACAATCGACAAGTATGAGAAATATTTTACGCCTTTCCTTCCACCCGATTGTAAACCCTGACTTGACTGAAGTTAAATGCCTAAAAAATATTTTAGATCATGTTGAGGTGGACAATTGAAGTTGAATGCCTAAGATTCAATTATGAATCGTGAATTTGACAGTGAATTAGGTCATGTGTTGGAATTCTTTTCATAACTCTTACATCAATGCTTTAATTAATTAGAAACATAGTTAAACTAAGTAAATAACTCCTCAACACAGTCATGGATTCAACTAATGATAGTAATTGGCGAGTCCTCTATGTTAGACTTGAGTGACGAAAGGGAACGATTAAAGGATAAGAGAAACCGATTAAGTTAGTTACCTGGAAGTGTCAGTCGACTTTCGGTCAACTGAACGTTGAGGTAAAAAAACAATGATTGTTTCGATTTAAACCAAGACAATTTTATTTGGCAGATTTTCTCCTTCCTTGTTCCTTAGACTGTCAGAAATCATAGGACAATAAGATAATTTCTAGCTCGGATTGTTAGTAGTCTTAATCTAATAGTTGTAAATTGAATATATTATGTAATTGATCATTAAATAATTCTACATGAATCCTCTATTACCATGATTAAATATGTATTAAAGAATTCATGTGTGTGTTATATTTAAGAGTATAAGTATAATAACCATTGTGCAATAAAATATAGACAAGATCTTAACTAAGTTGCTATTTTTCGTTAGTTACAATGTTTTAGGTGACTTATACCCATGAAATTTATGTGACATATATATTGGGTTAATTATAGATTATTTTTATTGGGTTAATTATAGATTATTTTTATGAAATAAAACGAATAATTGAAATACAATCTCCATATTTTAGCTTTATAAAGTATAATAAATTATTCTATGGTGATTGGGTAGTGGAAATTGTTGATAAGTAAGAGACGAATTTAATGTATGACCAAACCTTACCACAAGTGATATTCAATGAAAAATTTATTGCTTACTTCTAATAGATTAATTGCAGCAATTTAGTGACATGAAGGAAATGTTTTAGTTTCGGCGTAAAAAAAAGAGGGAAATTCGAATAATTAGAATTTTTATGATGTAAGTATGACATTAGCGAATTTAACATTTTGTATCTTTTAAATTTGAGTTTTTTTTTTTTTAAGTTGAAGTCTAAAGAAACAAGTTTTTTTTTTTAATTTTTAAGAAATTTTTCTCATCATATTTATGTATCATATTTATGTTTAGCTTATGTTTATTTAAAACAAGAGAGGGTCGTTACAAAAAAAA
>JASDQU011441896.1:6675-23550 GCA_032191745.1 Picea mariana | reverse complement strand
GGACCCCTACCCCTTATTTTATAGGATAGAAAGGGCTAGGTATTTGGTCGAATGACTGACCATGCATGGCCAAAAGGTTTAGTTAACTTACCCAAAGCTGTGTGTTCTGTCAACAACTTTCCTTTTTTCATGCTTCTGTAGGTCCATGCGGGCTGTAGTGGGTCAGCTAGCGTGGACACTGTAGATACACGTGGGCTGTAGTGGGTCACCTAGCGTGTACCTTTAAAAATGGAGTTTTTTAGAAGAGTTGTTCAGTAGTGGTTTGGCAAAGAAGGAATATGAGATGGCTTGATGCCAAGTAAGCATGTTTGGTGTGAATCCCTCCTACGGACTTAGCATTTAAGGGCTCTAATCATGCATGCAGAAAATGACCATTTCAAAGGCTTTTACTCTTTCCTATTCTCCCTATACAAAATGCCACATTCATGCAATACAAAGGTGTAAATGAGATTCAGTAACTCTACCTTGAGTCCTTCGTTTGATGTTGATCCCTTTGCTTTCACTCACTCTTTGATTGCAAGTCTCCTCCCAAAGATGACCTGCATTCACACATGAACAAACAAAAAGCTGCGAACATGCATTTCATATACTAATTGCTGGGTTAGTTGTGACAATATCATAAAATAAACATTCAACTCGAACACATGATATGGCGAGACAAGAAAATTATTCCTTTTGTATTAATCTTCACAAGAGTAAACTTACAATATGTGGTCGACACTGCTCCTCGAAACTGGTCCTGGGCTCCTCTTCAACTATCCTCCAACTGCTTTGCTCTATATTTCTCTTTGCACAA
Organism: Picea mariana; assembly: GCA_032191745.1. NCBI lineage: Eukaryota > Viridiplantae > Streptophyta > Pinopsida > Pinales > Pinaceae > Picea > Picea mariana. Next base: position 22,754 of record JASDQU011441896.1, on the reverse strand, counting down.
GGGAGGCTAAAGGTTGGGACAAGGGGAGTGCTCAATTGGGTATAGTTTCTTTACTATGATTTTCCTCCTTTCAAATGGGACCCCTACCCCTTCTTTTATAGGCTAGAAAGGTCTAGGTATTTGGTCGAATGACCAGCCATGCATGGACGAAAGGTTTAGTTAACTTACCCAAAGCTGTGTGTTCCATCAACAAATTTTCTTTTTTCGTGATTTTGTAGGTCCACACAAGATGTAGTGGGTCAACTAGTGTGGACACTGTAGATACACGTGGGCTGTAGTGGGTTAGCTAGCGTGTACCTTTAAAAATTAAGTTTTTTAGAAGAGTTGTTTAGTAGTGGCTTGGAAAAGAAGGAATATGAGATAGCTTGATGCCAGGTAAGCACATCTAGTGCAAATTAGGGTTATAACATATGCCCCCTAATATGTGAGGTCAGAAGAGCATCTGATGGCCGAAATACATTATCAATATTCCCCTACGTTCCAAACAAGTGAGCCTAGGGATTAGAAATCGGGAGGTGCCATCTGCAAAATAACAATTGTCTCACTGAGGCGGGCATACCCATGCTCGAGATGAAATAAAATCATGTCTACCAATCAAATACACTGTATATCCATGTCATATAACTATATAAAGTGTAGCTGCAAGCAATACATAGTGGAGCTACATCTCAAAAAAAAAAAAAAAAGATACATGTATAGTATCCATCTTCTAGAAGTTGATAAGGCATGATGGTTGGAGATGAGGTCTTCAGAGCTCGAGCAACAACTTCAAAATATTCAAAACTCAGGTAGGAGTGTAATATGAGTGTACAACTTCACTACCTAGAGGTCTTTGATGACTCATCGGGCATGGACTAGAGAATCTTGATGATCATACTGAAGGCTTCATTGATTTCGAACAAATACTTTATTGGAATTTTGGGGTGGCTGTGCATGAGGGAAAGAGACAAACTGCAGAGGGGCTAACTCAGGCTTGGTAAAAACTTCCCTTGGACAATAGCACGAAAAATGATGAGACTCAGGAAGCATGGCATTGACATAATTTCACGATGCAGGAGGCAACAAAAACTCTCCATATGTTTGGAAGAATAACCAAACTAAGGAGGGCACAACTCTATGTAGCGAGAACAACTTCCTAAGGTCATATTAAATCCTAGAGCTTGACTAACAAACAGAAGGATGTGCTTTGTCCAAGGGTGACTCATTGTGCTACAAAATAAAAAGAAAATACTTTTCCCTTCCTCTTTTTGGGGTATATTTGATTTTTTCTTTTGCCTTTTTCTATAATTTTGGAAAAAGAATAAAAGAATGCTACGTTACAAAGGAGGATCGAGTGTCACAAACATACTAGTTCCAAGGGCACATAACAGAGGGATGCTCAGGGAAAAGGGACATATGCAAGAAAATGACACTAAGGAAAAATCCTCCAAGGGCCAAAGGTGTCAAGACGTAGAGGCAAAGTGCTACAGGGCTTGTGTATAAGGCATGCTTCAGATGGTTTAGTTGAGAGCAACATGGAGCCGGCATTAGGCCAAAGACGCGGGTATGCAAATGCGATTAATAAGACACACAATGCTAACGTCCTTCAATGTAAGTTTAACGAGCCCAAAGAAGGTAAGATCGATGGTTTTTCATATTTAGAGAGTCTGAAAAAATGTAAAAGGAGACTCCGATGGGGTACCTTTTTCAAAGGTAGTCTAGTCGGTTTGAAAAAGGGGTAAACTAGCACCGACAAGACGTCTATTCAAAACCAATTTAATAAGTGTGATAAAGACAAGATCACTCGGAATTTTTTTCATTTTTAAGGAGTCTGAAAAAAGATTAAATATGGACTCCATCAGGAATGTTCTTCTAGACCATTTTAACGAGTGTGAAAAAATAAGGTCACTCGACGATCTTTTCAATTTTAGGGAGTTTGAAAAGAGCTTAACTATGGACTCCGTGGGGGTTCCTTTTTTGTAAATTTAGTCCCTCAGGCCTGAAAAAGGGTTAAAATTATACCCGAGGGTACTCTTCTAGAGATCCGAGGCCTCTAGAGTATACCTTTGTTCGTACAGTCGACCATCCAGACCAAAAAAGAGGTAAACTACCACAGGATAGACGTGCCTTCAAATTTCAATTTAATGAGTGTGAAGGTCAACAAGGTCGCTCAACAATATTTTCATGTTTAGAGGGTCTGAAAAGGGCTTAAAAGAAGACCCATCATTGTTTTCTTTTCTCAGTTAATCCAGACAAGATCAAAAAACATAAATGTAGTCTCGTCGGATGTTGCTTTCGGATTTCAAAGGGAGCTTGAAAGACAACAAATATTAATCGTGCTCGACACTTCGTGGGTCGATGCCTGGCATTGTCTTGGGGGAGCAGTCTGCTATGAAGAAGACATTTTCCACGATGCCAGGGGTTCTGGAGATATCTATAGGAATCGTTTCAGTGATGGTTTCCATATTTCCTTCGACGTAAACAGCGTGTGTAGCCAAAGGGGTTGATAGGACAAGATTTGTCTCCAGTCATAGTCAAAGTGAATTCCCCTACCTCAAATCTTCGTAATTCTGGGAGGAAGTAAGATCTATGATGGAGATTTTCCCAGGGTTTGTCCGGACTAGTCATTGCTTTGATAATCACTTTGTCAGATGGCAAGACTAAGTCTAAAGAGTCAGTATCGACATGGAACCTTGAGCCCAAGTAGGCTCTAGAATCGGATCTAAATCTTGTGTGGGAGTTAGATCGGGGTTGGTGGAAGCTTGTTGGACTATATAGTATGCTACTTCTACCACAGACAAAGGCATGGACATACCATGATGCCCTGTCCCTTCCATCGTGAGTGATGGGGAAGGAAGAATCCATGGATCATTGAAGTAGGTTGTACGAAAAAATGATACTTGGAAAATCTCAACCTTAGGCTGATTGGATACAAACTTAAAATCACCTAAAAGAGGTGGTAATCGAAAGTACCCATCAAATGTGGGCACAAACCAACCCCTACGTTAACGACGTTGGGTTTAGGGTTATCAATCATTGGGACCGTAGATGCCCCCAATGAAGGGTCAGTACGGGAGAAAGACAATTGATCAATTGTCACGATCCGGCCCTTGTGTGGAAACAACAAGACCTGGAAAACTGTAGCGACCACTACTTGCATGTCATAGGTCCAACTCCTACCTAACAAGATATTGTAGTCGAGGGATGCATCGACTACCTCTATCTCTACGCACACAGTCTTCCCTCCTAACTGCATGGGGAAAGAGGAGATGATGCCATGTGGTTGGAACGAACGACTGTCGAAAGTGGTAATAAGAGTAGGTGACAGAGACAAAACGGGCTGGCCAATGGCCTTCCAAAACGCTAATGACATGATGCATGTCGAGGCGCCCTCATCAACCACCGTGCGGAAAATGTTCTGAATAAAATTTTTCGTGGGGTAAGCCACTACTATCTGAAATGCTACGTGGTAAGGGAGATGAGGTTTTAAGTCAGTTGTATCCAACATGATTGTACCTGGATTACAAGTCTCGACAGATCCTAAAGCGGCTAACAAATCTTTCCTTTGGGAAGGGAAGCTTTGGAGGAACTCCAAAGCGGATATCGCACAAGGGGTTTGAGACAAATCCTCCACCACAGAATAGTTCTAGGTGGCCCTTGCGTTTGGGTTGTGAGAATATTTCTTGAACGCACCTTTTGGGATGCATGTCATTGTTTCACCCAAAGTCTTCTCGATCTGGAGAGGAAGAGATGGGATTTCATCTTCTTTACCTTTCTCAGAGGTGCTTGGCTTACTGTAGTCATGTGCTCTAGTTGATATAAAAGCATCACCTTTCATCATATACACATTCACAGATGCAGGACTGTTCGAAGACGGAGAGGGTCCTTGACTGGAGAGGGTCCTTGACTACCCCCTTCTGCACTTGTAGAGGCTTGGGTTAGGTTTTTCCCATGTTGAAAAGGATTCGTTAACACAAAAGGCTGCTATTGTGACATAAAATTTTAGACCTCTGCAAGTCTAGGGCACTGGTGGGTCGGGTGGTCTTCCGCACACAGATTACATAGATACTTCGCCTTCTGTTTCTCAATGTTTCCCCCGCCAACATTATTAGTGGGTTTCTTATCCCGCTTATCTTTCTTACGTTATTTTTTCCTTCCATCAGGCTGCTAGGTGGCCTTTGGATTTGTGGATTGCACACTGTGTACATCCAATGTTTGGGTAGGGGGAGCAGCCGAAACAATAGTTTGGTTGGCTGCTGTGTGTTGTATAGACAATTGCTGCAATTGTTTTGTCAGTTGTTCAATGGGCTTTGTTTGTGCTGAACCTACAATACCATCGACATGTGGTCTATCTCTCTGTCTGCTTTCATCAAGTATGGATCATGGTGCATCCAGAAAAATCTTGTACAGTAAACCAGACTGAGAATAAATTAGCTCAAGCTGTTGAGCTCTCATGATGGCATCTTCTTCGGAAAACACTCCCGACGTTGCGACGTCTTTGGATAGCTGTGGGACCAAAGACTTAAGGAACCACTCAAGCAGGAATGATGGTGGGACTGGTACCTTAATCAAACTCTTTCGGCGTCTCCATTCTTAGATGTGATCAGAGATATGGTTCGCTTTTGTCTGTTCGAAATTGGCCAGCAATTCTGTGTCAGTGTCGTATCTCACAGGTAATTGGAAATGGTTTAGGAATGCCATTGCCAATTCTTATAAGGAAGAATATCTCGAGTGGTCGAGCTTGATGTACCATTTCGCAACACTCCCAATGAGAGTGCGTTGAAACAATCGCAATTGTACAGAGTTGTCATTCAACGAATTAGACGAGCACCAAAGATAGAAGGTGGTCACATGATCCCCTGGATCTTCGTTAGGCTTGGGTTTGAACTTTGGTATGTCCGAAGGCAATTTCGTTGGCATAGGGGGACAACGTGGATCATGACATATGGGGTCATTCAACAACCTTGTCAAGTCTGGAAAATGTAAGGTTGCCAAGAAAGGTAGTTTTGGTTGTTGTTGATGATAACCATCGAAAAAGGGGCCTGGAGTTTGACTGGCACCAGGTCACCAGAAAAATTTGGGTTTCTGGCCGGGGTTCTGGTAAAAACCATGGCCATGACCAACGTACGGATTTTGTGCTTGAGGAGACATCATTGGCTGATTCCCGAAATAGGACGTAGGTGGTTGGGCGTGCATTACATTCAGAGGAATTTGGGAAGGGTTGCCCCATGCCGATCCCATGGGCATGGGTATTGCACCTTGCCCGAGGTTCCATTGGTTGTGAAAATAATTGCCCCAGATCGACATTCTTGATGAGGGAACTGATCCTTGCCAAGAATTCCAAGGTCTTGATGCGGAATAAGTTCCTGGGTTTGCCCCCTATGCAGGAATAGTACCCTGCATAGGATTAGGTTGGCCATAACTGAGGTTGCCCCTAGTCGGGAAAGCATTTGACGAGAAAGCATTGTTACCAAACACACCGAACAAAGAAAATGGTGTCGACCCTATCGACATATTATGATAAGGTGGTCCTTGACTCCCTACTCCAAGTGAAGTATGGTGTGTGTTTGGCCCGACGGATTGCTCTAACTCTACAAATACAACTGAATTTTTGTTGAAACTTTCAGTAATGGAAGTGATTCCATCAAGATAATATATACTTGGCTATTTTTTTATAGTCAATATATATCTACGAATGTAATTTTGTACCAAATTAATGAAATTACAAATTTTTTCTGTGGAAAAAAAAAATGAAAATCGGTTAGGTAATTTTTTTTATTTACCCTACCATGGTACACTTGACGAGAGTGAGGTGCACTGATGCATAATGTTCAATGGTACCAGTTTGATTTATTCAATGCATGCATTTTTTATTATAAAGTATGTCGGTGCTTTTGAACATTGACACATCGATGCTTTATTGTTCATGTACGCATCGATGCGTATATACCTTAGAGGCACACCAAAAAAAAAACCTCCAGTTACCTGCCTCTACGAACAACCTCCGCTATAAATATCTAAGGGATAGATTTTATGGGGAGGTTTCATAAAACCCTCTAAAAGAAGGTGTTCTCCTTGTAATGATCATAAATTGCAAAGGAAATTGTAAACTATAGATTTCAAATATACATCAAACAAAAACAAAACTTCTCTAAGTAATATAACACCTACTCTCATGGAGTGGGTCTTGCCTCCTTAGGAACAGAGTATGGAAGTAAACTAGATCACTACTTCAATACTCTCACAAACTCATATACGCAAACAAAAATTGAAGTTTATGTCATTGAGAAAAATAGTTCAAATGTATGGAAGTATACTCTTTATTCTCCTTAATAGTCTCATTGTCCTTGATGAGATCCCTCCTCTTATAAACAAATATGATCTTGTGATCAATTCAGAGAAAATTAGTTATAATAGGATTCAAATGTCTACTAACAAATATACCGAGGTATCTAGACATTCTTTGCCTAGGAATCACAAATTACCTCATGAATTTTAACGAACTATAAACTATAATAAAAATTGCATTCAATTCCATGAATAAAGGAAGTATTAATTCAATGGTTTGTTATGCCTCTTTATCATTGCTTAGTTGGGGTGCACATATGATGTGTGGGGTTATGAATTCAAAACATCTTATATTAACTCCATAACCAATTGTTTGATTGGCAATCCTATAACAATGAATTAGTGGCATCTCTTATAACTAGTTGCTCAATTGGTGGTCCCATAAAATCTTCATCATTTTCCCAAGTGGTTGTAGAGCTAGTGGTGCTAGAGAATCTTCCATGGTAAAACAATAGGAATATGCAAATTTCCTTCAAAACCCTTAGATTAATACACCATTAGTTTTTCAAACATAAGAGAAGTTTAGATAAAATGCAATTTCTTTTAGATTCAACAAAAATCAATGAAAACTCCTAAAAATTCCTCTTAATTACCTTATTGCAATAGACCTTGTTATCCCCCAGGGGTAATTTTTTTTTGGATACCCTTGCAAGGGTGTCATGTTTCTACCTGCATGATATGTGATGCTCATCTTCCCTAGATCCAGACAAAGTTTCTCTTGATGTCCATCAAATGTATGATCATGCTAGCTCAATTGCGGTGTAGCTTACCTTTATTCTCTCTCAGATGATAGATGCACTATGGATGGTATAGTATGGTTCCAACATGCTTAATTTTGACATTCCATGTATCAATGTTCATTTGGATGTGGTGATATAAATTCTTATCTCATTGTAAAGTGGTAATCACCTAACGATATATGGTAGCACTTCATAACATTACATGGTTTTATTACTTGCCTCATAGTAACTTAGGAAACATGTTTTCTGTTAGAAGTGTGCCATTTATCAAATTAACCTTCACTGTTGGGTGATTATATTAGATAGCGTTTTCCACATCCTTGACCATGCTAGCCATTTTTCCATCTTCCCAGTATCATTAATTCCATCCATCTAGAAATTTATATCCCAGTCATGTATGATTTCTCAAAGGTCAAAAGAAAAGGTCAGAAGGATTAAATCCTTAACCAATAAAGCCAATAAGGCCAAGAGGTGAAGAGGTAATGTCAAGATCCAAATATAAATATTGAGCAATGCCCACTCACTATGAGGCCAATGCCTCTATTCCCTGGTTTTTCTATGAATATCAAAATAAAAGGGACTTGTTCAATACACTAAACATTTAAAGAAAAAGGCTTAAAGGGGTAGTAAGAAACAATGCCGAGGACATGTAACTCAAGGCTAAGCTCGCTCTTGAAGGCTATTGTGTGTGAAAATTACTAGATCATGAAATCTAGATGAATCAATAAATTAATAAAAGGCCTGTGCATGTCTAACACTTTAAGGGTCATCACATGAGCTCACTCCCCCTTCCCCTTCATCATTATTATTCATCAAATTTACCTATATTTAAATCTAGGTAGTTAGGAAATATGGGTTGTCCTAAGACTTGATGCATGTACAAAGGTTAATATTGTTCTCCTTGGTAGGAATTATATAAGCATTAATACTAATCCCTATTTATTATGTTGTGTTAAAATATGTCACTAGGTGCTGCCAATTCTTGGCTTGATAAGAGGCTAGACCCATCACTTCAAGTGGATATTATGCATTGGGATACATGTACGATGCCTCGATATCCATGATGTTGCATTGGGATCTATGATGGTGCATTGAGCCATGACGGGGATGCCATGTCATCACACATGCCACATGGACCACTCACATTCATTCCCCTTATTCATTTGGATGTTGCATTCACACTCATGCATTATTTTCCCTTCGTGGACTACACACAGGAGAATTTAATGAATTGGAGGGGTTGGTTACATAGTATAGAGGTGGTTACAGATGGTTACTAGGACCATATGATGATGTGGCACTATTATTTGATGATTACTTAAGGAGTGATTGCCTAGATGAGCCCACAGGTGCCTCTCATGTTGACTTTTCCACTTGGATAACTCACACATGTGATATTGGCATCATCATTTGGGAGTTTGTTAGTGCATGTTTGGACCAATCCTTTGTTTGAGGGAGTTATTTGGAGAATGTTGGAGGATCTTGGACCCTAGTTGACTCACCTTTTCCTCCTTTCATGGGACTTTGGTGATGCTTTTGAGGGGCACACCTTCTCACTCCCTCTTTAGTCCAAACATGTGAAATATTATATTGTATTTGGACCTCCTCTAGAAGGTTGCTTCACTCTTGGAGCATTTTGAGGGATTTGTTATGACATTGGTTGTATTTTACCATGGTTTTGACTGGGCTATTGGTTTTGAGCTCATGGTATTGAGTTATCACATTATATTGTATTGTATTTTAGGAGGCTCTTCACCTATAAAATGAAGAGACCTCCTCCATTTCAAATAGTTGGAGATTAATGAGAAACTTGGCTTAAAGAGTTCTTTGAGTATCTATTTTTTTCTTATGTGAATGTCTAGCTATTTTTCAAGGATTAGATAAGCACTTTTCAAGGATTTTTGGAAGAAAAAGGATACTACAAGGCCAAAGAAGGGTGAAATTATCCACTTGGAAGGGTTCTCAAGGTAAGTTTTCTAACTTCCCCCCTTTGATCATTGAAATTATTGCTCATGAGTCATGCATTAAGGTAGGAAATCCTAGGTATCTACCCTTTTTCTTGGACAACCTTTAATTTCATGTGTTTAGTACTGGAAAAGGCTTCTCCATGGATTGATCCTCCCATCCAACCCTCAAGGGAACCTTCTAACCCTAGGTAATGCTTGAGGGGAAATTGTTTGGGTGCCATCAAAATTAACTCATATTGATTTGACATAGTGACCTCATATCTTGCCAAATGCACCGATCTTCATTATCTTCAACCACCCAAAAAACCAAAAGACCATTTTCCTTTCTTGTCCTTTTTTCTTTTCTTTTGTTTATTTATTTTCAATCTAGGGTCTGTCATGCTTCATCTTGATTTAGATTTCCTTGAGCTTCTATAACATCCCGATTCTAACCCTTATAAAATATAATGTATTATGTAAATATGACTTAGGCTGGTGAGCCGGTAAAGTTGAAAAGGGGCCAGAGTGCCTAGGAAATGTAACACTTCCTATACATTAATAAAATACACTGCTCGCTGCAAGACCGACAAGGACAAAATAGATAGGGGGTTATGATTCCACGAGAGAGGGGGATTGAGGGGTTAAGTCTTGTTGTTATTATTTTATTTACCCATAATTGATTTTATGGAGAAGAGGGGGTTACATGAGCTTCTTGGGAGGGAGGCCATGTGGCTCTTGTCTTCATGTAATTATTTAAACATCCCTTGGGGGTTGTTTTGGAGTCGTTCTTCCCTTGGTTAATCCTCTTCTCACATTTTCTTCTTCCTCTTCACTCACTATTGTGAGTTCGTGTGCTCTTGGGTTGATCATAGAAATGAATGGCATGAAGAGGAGAGCCATTGTTCAATGGATGTAATGATTTACTGATCATTCCAAGAGGGAATGGATGCCTGTGTGCATGAACTTGATGGCAGTTCAGATGGAACTGTCCACAACTGAGAGTCCTTGGAATTTATAGAAGGGAGATTTCCTGAACAGTAGCACTGGAGCCCTAGAGAGAAATGGAACAACCTCAGGGATTGCATGGCAGAGAAAGGTGTTCATTTCTTGGGGTTGTGCAGGCTGAGGGGGAAAGAGAGCTGGAAATAAGGATTGCTGTGAGGTTGGGAAACCTAAGAGATACTTAGCCAACTACTGTGTATTTACACTTGGCCTAGGACCCGTCCTTGTGGATTCATAGCCCTGGCTGAGGGGTGACCTGCTGTTGAGCGTAAATGAACAAAAATGTCTATGGTTGGGAGGAACTTCCTTGGTCTGCAACCAGTTGGTGAACATTTACTTGCAAAGATAAGTGCTCTCTATGTTTTCTGTTTAATGTATTCCACTGTGTGTTTAATTATCTCTAAGATATGTATTCTAATGTGCCTGTCTATTGGTTATTTGTTGTACATGGCACATTGTTTATCTCTTTTATGTTGTGGCATGGATCTTGTCTTATGCATGTGGTGTGCATGCTCCTAACATTGTTGAGAAACCCTTTGCCTTCGAATTAGAGATCAGAGAATTGAGTCTTGGGACTGCAATGTGCCTAGCTTGTGGGTGGTTGGGTGTGTTGCAGCCTGTTTAAGTGGCGTAGCTCGACCTCTGGGTGGTCGGGTATATTTCAGATTGGTATCAGAGCTTTTGGTTGAAACACTGGGCCAGTATGGGCTTGTTCTATTGGTCAGAGTCTCATGGTTGAGATCAAATTCTAACTGTGAAGTTGAAAAGCTCAGGAGGAATGGTGTTGCATAATCTACGCAGGAGTTAGAACGTCATAGATCCTTTTTAAGGGTTTGAAGGATCGTGACCATCCTCTTCAAATGTGGGAGCGATCGCCACTGTGGGATCAAGAGATATCCAAGATCATTGGATCGGAGGGTAGGTGAACAAGGGTCGTCCAATGAAAGCGAAGCAAAGGTTAAGTCACAACCCTCAGATTGCTTGGAGAGAGATTGATGATCAAGAGGCATTGCGGGGAACCAAGTTACACGGGAGTTAATTCCCCAAGGCAGTCCCGCAATCCAAACCATGGTTTCACTGAGGGGTTACATGTCAACGTCAGAAGAATTGTGGGGTGAAAGGTGGGTTACTCCAAACCGTCAATGCATGCCCCTGTAAATTGAAAGACATGTAGTGATGTGACATGCTAGTGCTTGAACATCGAAAATTTGAATAGCTGAGGTAGATGGGGACCGTTGATCTGTAGGAGGACATGTGTCAACCAATCGTGTGCTCCAGATAAAACACTCTAGGAAAAAGAAAGTGAGGAGAAGTGTAGAATTGAGATTTTCGGACCCCATAGATTCAAAGTGAATCTTAGCCATTCGATTAAGTAGGACACGTGGTGCAAATCTATGGACTCCGGGTGAAGACCCAAAGTGAATCTCAATCATCCAATTAAGGAGGACACGTGGTGCAAATCCATGGACTCCGGGTGAAGACCCAAAGTGAATCTTGGTCGTACGATCTAGGAAGACACGCAGCATAAATCCGTGCACTTTGAGGGAAAGTGAAGGTTGAAAGTTGAGGTTTCTGAAGTCTGAAGACCTGAAGAAATCATAGCCATCAATATATGGGAGACACACTTCAGTAGATCGCAAGCTTCGAATAAAATAATTTCAGAAAAAGTTGAGGGTTGAGATTTTCGAAGCCCAAAATTCCAAAGTGACGTGGCTTATGGACGTCACCTGGAATGACGTGGACACATGGGATGTGTGCCACATGCCAGTAGGTTTTGAACATATGGAGTATTGGGGTGTCGTTTAGAACATGACACATGTCACCCTCCTGATTGGGCCATGTGTTCGCTTCCAGTAATTCACCACATCGTGACAGATTGTGCATTTCAGAGACTGGGCACTCCAGAGGGGAAAGATGTGACAGGTTGCTTTGGGTCAAAAATATCGAAGGCATAAAGGCCAAAGTACATATCGACTGTTGGTCCTAGAAGAAATGGGACAATATATCTCACAGCAGTTCAGAGGATCGATGCTCTGAGAGAAAGTGAAGGCGTAGAGTTTGAAACTCCTGAAGCCCGAAGAGCCGAAGCGATTCACAACTATTGATCTGCGGGAGGAAACGCGTCAACGGATCGTCGAATTCAGGTGAAAGCATTCCCGAGGAAAGTGAAGGAATAGAGTTTGAAACTCCCAAATCCCGAAGAGCCGAAGCGACTCACAGCTGTTGACATGTGGGAGGACATGCATCGACAGATCGTGAATTCCGGGTAAAAGCGTTCCTGGGGGAAGCAAGTGGGGAAAGTTGAGACCTCCGAAGGCCGGAGTTTTGAAGTGGATATCGAGCATTGATCATGAAAGAGGATGAGGGCCATTGATCTAGTCCTGATTGAAGGTTCTGAAGTTGCGAAGCGCTGAAGATGGAAGTCAATGTTAACCATTGATCTACTTTGATAGATTTCCCAACCAATGATCAAGTAAAGTGGAAGGATATCGTAAGTGGAGGTGTTAACCGACAACAAGTGGTCACCACTGCTTTATGATGCATTCAGTGAGTAATCACTTCAGAGGAATTGCTACTCCAGAATTCTGGAGCCACAAATAGCTGAAGTTCCGAAGTAAATGAGAATCATCCAGCTTGTCGTGACATTAAGACATGACCGATGATTTTGATAAGTGATCAAGCACTTCTTAGCTTAGTGCCTGGTCACCACCTACGGTCGTGTGGAATAAATAAACAAAGGGAAAAAAAGAGGCAATGCTCAAATCAATAAGCCTGTGGTTTTGCGCATATGGTCATATGTAAATGGTTTGAAGGAAGCACCTCATAAAGATTTAATTCGACATAGAGTTAACACTAGAATAATACAAAGAATTGATAAAGGATCAAAATATGATCTGTTTGTGAATTGAGAACACAACAAAAGCATGAGTACGATATAATGAGTCGATCCATGTCTGTGATAAACTCATGAAGAAAAAATAACCGACACACACTCATGATTAAAAGAGAGTTAATTCATGAGCATTACAAATAAAGGATAAAATGGAAAAATGATATTAATTAAAGAATAATATTATCATTTAAATGAAAAGGTACCTGTAAATTTAATTGACAATTTTTGTATGATATGTATAGTTCTAACAAGATGGATTCTTGCAGGTTTATCAGGATTAGAGGTATAACTAGATCAATTCAAGAATAGGATCAGATGTTAGGGTCATGGAGGCATGACTTTGCTTACAAAAGTTGGATGAGGTACTACAAAAGAAAGAATCCTCACATATGAAGCTAGTAGGTGAATAATGTCATTGATGGGCATAGAAAGGAAAAGTAAGGCTCCATAGCCTTGAAGGTAGAGATGTGTAGACAGTTGCAAGCTTGATGTGGAAGGAAACAAAGAGCTTAAGAGGTGGTGTGTGAATAATCTCTATGTGTCAAGCATAGGAGTTCTAGGGAAGGATTTGTTAGATATGACTTATCTGTTGTCTAAAATCTTAAATCAGAGTTCACAATGGAAGCAAGATGCCAATGCAGAGGAATTGGAATGCTCTCTCACTTCAAAAGTGGCACTAAATGAAAATGGATTTCCATTGGTGAATGGTACTAAGTGGGAAAGAAAGGCCAGGAGGAACGTGGCTAGAAAAGTGTTCAGACCCAGGGAACCATAGTGCAGATGAGAAGAATGGGAGCACACAAGGCATCAAGGATATAAAGGAATTCAAGGACAACCAACTACAATAGAAATAGATAAATAAATAAGTGAATTGAGACAGAAATGCACTAGAGTGCATGAAGCATACAATGAAGTTAAATTTCATATGCATACTGACAGTAAATGCTTGGGGCATATCGATGTGTAATTTTGCATATGTACATGATTGGATATGCATATAACATGTTGGTGAACTTAGAATAGTTTGTTATTATGAAATAATGTTTGAGTATGACTAAAGGATGGATTATGTATTCAAGAAAAATGATACAACAGGGTTAAATATGTGGATGTTGTTGTTGCTTATAATTTCCATCGAGGTGAAGACCAATGAGGATGGCAGGAATGTGATCAAAATGATGAAGGGGGAAGTCTGTGAGCTTCTACAAATATCAGTTGGTCATACAACAACAAGTAGGTTGGTAACAACTAGGAAGGTATGCATTTAGTTTCTGTTGATGCATACATGTTGAAGGGGATTGAGGTAAGGATTCCCTCAGTTAATTTTCAGTATTTAAATTGATATGTAATGGATGAAGGCCTAGAGTGTGTAAGTGTTGTTGATTCTAGAATGCACTTAGATAAAATGTCGATTTCATATGATGTTATGATTGGTTATGGGATCATAACCAGGTTAATTCAAGAGACATACTCCTTATATAACAATGAATACCCATAGAGCTAGTCATGTGTGAGACCATAATATGGTTGGATATGGAAGGGCTATAATGCTATGTGATTGCTCGATGGTATCTACTGTATATATGATGTTTGGATTGCAACCTCTTTTCCAACAATAAAGAGCACTTAAGGATTATATTCTTGGTGTTGTGTTTGGGTGGAAAAGGAAGGTAACCAAATAGTTAGGCAAGTAGTAGGAAGTGTGTGGATGATGTGTTAAATAGTTGGCCAAAACTTCCAAATCATCATGGTGGAATACATGACATAGTTATGTGGTATTATGTAGTCAATGAATGGATGCATTGTGTAGATGTGACCATGGGTATTCGCACATTGATTGTTATCTTATTAATTGTGGCATTATGAAAAGTCTGTGTGATTGATAATACATGTGTATGTAATGATGAGTTCATTCCAATTGATAGTTGGATTAATAGAAGTAATTGAATTGTAGTTGTAAATAATTCTGAGAACACTTTGTGATTTTGTTTTGAATCATTGGCATGAGAATATATGTCTTGTACATGAGACAGTGACAATTTGTTTGGCTGAGGAATGTTGAAATTACAAGAGGAAATGGGTCTTGGATATGGCAGTGTTGTAAGCCCATAAAGAAGACCAATTCCTATTGCTGCAAGAGTCAAATTGTTATGAGCAGAAGCTCATGTCTAGAAGTTTTATTTTTCCTATATAAAACAGTTTTGGGAATTATGATTTGATAATTACTAACGAAGTGTTTTGGCTGAATGTAAATTGAAGAAATTGCAGGTAGAACAATCTTGGATATGGAAGGGATGTAAGCCCATAAGGAAGACTGATATCTACAGCTGCAGAGCCAACCATTATGAGCAGAAAGATCATTCTTGGCAAAATTTGTTTTCCTGTATAAAACAGATTTGACATTTATGTTTGAAATGGTTATAATGATATCTCATGATGACTGTATGTGTATAATACAGATGATATGTTGGATATGCAAGCTGGAAAGCATGGAAAAGGATACTATTGTGACATGAGAACCCTATTTCCCTAGAAATCTTCTTGTGCAAGAGAACCTTGGTCAAGAAAGATGGATCGCCTGAGGGACTGCATAGCAGAGAAGGGGATGCATGAGCCTGGGCCTGGAAGGTGAGTGACCACAAGGAAGAGGAGACTTTGATAGCTCTTGATTGGGTTCATGCACACAATGGGTATGTCAGGGAAAATAGTGAGCCAAGTTAACGAGACAACCATATGGATGCAGATTCATGAACTGCACAGATACGTATTTTATTGGATTATGAAAATTTACTCTTACAATATGAGAAAGAATGGGAATTTTATGCACAAATTTTGAACTGACATGCTCGCTAATTTGAAATATTGTAGGAAAACGATGAATGTTGAATATCTAGAAAAGTAATAGACTATGAGAGAAAATAAGGTGATGTTGGAGCAACTAAATGACAAAGGCATGGAAGGAAGAAAGTCCAATGGACTTGCTACAACTGGGGTTCTGGAACCCACAACTCTGAAACTTCCTAGCCAAGTGCACTGAAGCTGGGGAAAAGTGGAACAGCCAGAGGGAATGCATGGAAAAGAAAGGGGTTCATTTCTTTGGGTTGTGCAGGGCTGAGAGGGAAGGAGAGCTTGTTGGTTGGAACTGCTGCCAAAAATATAAATTATAAAAAT
>JASDQU011441895.1:0-13676 GCA_032191745.1 Picea mariana | reverse complement strand
TAAAATAATGACATTTTAACTTAAATAAGTAAGAGCATAAAAACGTTGGTATGCTTTATATGGTATATTGTTATATTGAAATTCTGGGATAGGTTTGTGTCTTTTTATTTTATATTTATAAATAAATTTATTTTGTTTTTCATAAGAAAAAAACTTTATATTTTGAGACAAAAAAATTTTTTATAGAGAATGTTTTTTTAATTAACTATTACATATCAATTTTCAATACAAAACATTTTTTTCCATATCCCCTTCTTATCACAACCACAACAAGACAACGTCAAATTTTAATACTCTAAACTCAAAATTGGTTACACTCTCTTCCTAAAAAAAAATTATAAATAATAACCAACTCTCAACCTAAAGTTTAATAAACTTTGAATGAATTATTAATTAAAAGAAAACTTTTCTCTACTCTTCTATGATAACACTTAGCTAACAAGAATCCTTGTTGAGATTGATTGGTGAATGAAATTTGTGTATCACACTAGTTTTTCACAAAATTTCAACAACCCAACCCAATAATTGAATCCTTATAATTCTTACAAATTAGGTGTAAAACTTGCAACCACTTGATGTGAATCTAGTTTCTGTAACATATTTCATATTTGTGTTTTATGATTTCCTATATATAAACTTATATATTGTTTTTTAATAATTGTGAAAAAAAATTATATAAAAAAAATATACAGATTAAAAATTTGTAAAATATAAAATTTTATTAACTTAGCAGGATATCCCTTAGAAGTGTATTAAATTAGTTTTTTTGTTTATTTTAAGAATCACAAAAAAATTGGATTGAAAGACAATGAAAAGTGGAAGGAGCTAAGAGAGGAACTTTGAATGTGTTAAGGTTTGTAGGTTGGTAAGAGGTGGTGGTGTAAGGATTTGCAGGGTGCTCAAGATAATGACAAACATAAAAATCTTGTTGCAAGAGGGTAGCAAGGCAGGGATTTCATTTAAGGATGTGTTATTAGTGGAGGTCAACAAGTTAATGGAGATGGGGGTGCAGGAAAATAAATTTCTAAAGGCCCTTAGGTATTATAGGAAGACTAGAGAGTACGACAAAAAAAACATATTTAGACAAACAAGCTAAGAACCATGTGGGAGGATTCCTAGAAAAAACTTCATAAAATTCAAGGTATGAAGTAACCTCAACAAACTAGGAGGCTACATACAATATACAAGATAATGTTGTGATTGGAAAGTTCATGGGGATTTGGCCCTCAAAGAAATCCTTAATCTAATGAATCAACTTGCGTTGGAAGCCAAAGGGCCAAGTGGACCTGAAACTCAGATCCAAGGGATTTTTACAACAATCTTCACAAGTATGGAGGATAGGGAGTAAATATTTGAAGAAGGGAAATATTTATTTAACTATGGAAAGAGAAGTTTATCTTGGAAAAGGAGAAATTCACAACAATGCCTCTCTGGATCTATTCGTACTCTCTTCCATGGGAGTTTTGGGATGAAAAAACTTAGTAGGAATAGGGAATACACTCAACAACTTTGTCAAAACATCTGAAATCATAAAGACTAGTAAGTACACTACATATGCTAGCACTTGTCTATATGAACATATATGGGGCCATGATCTAATCTATTGGTATCAATATCCACGATTCAAAATGGAACCAAACTTTGGTTTATGAACACATACCCTTTAGGTGCAAAAAATGCCATGAACATGGCCACTTATTTCGAGATTGTCCATTGAATGCTAGCATCAACACCAAGAAATAGAAATAAAACACAAACAAAGAGGGTTTCATCAAAGTCCCTACCAAAAGAAAATCAAATAGCGCATAAGCTTTTGTAACATTGTTCAACATTGCCCCTAAAGAGTATCCTCTCACTCTTACCACCCTTGAAATTTCTAAATATTAATATCCTTTTTTATAACTATTATATGTTAATTTTCTACATTTTAATAATCTTCTTCATCTTAATAATTTAATATTATTTATTTATAAAATCAATAAATTAAAAAAATTAATTGTTTAAATAAAAAATAAACTACATAAATTTTATATGTAACAATAAAAATGAAAACACTTTACCACACAGTCAATCCACCACTTTTCAAAGTACCTCATAAATTTATGCAATAAAGCACTACTTTTCAAAGTACCTCCTAAACTTATGCAATAAAATTACCTTAACACTTGCTACTCAATATTAAAACCTTACCACTTTTGCACTCACATTTTAAGGTTTTAAAACGGGTTAAGGTTTTATTTTTGAGTAGCATTGCATAAGTTTAGGTACAGTCCACGAATGTATCCACAGTATTAATCAGAAGAAATTAAAGTTTTTTTATTTTAAAGTTGGATCTTCAAAAAAGCTTATGATTGTGTTAATTGGGACCTTTTGTGCATTTTTCTCCTTCAAATTGGGTTGGACCTAAATATGACTAACTGGATTATGAGTTGTGTAGTCTCTACCTCATATTTAGTCTTGATTAATGGATAAGAAACAAAATTCTTTAAGAACGGAAGGGAATTGAGGCAAGGTTGCCCCTTGTCGCTGTTGTTGTTTATATTGGTGATGGAAAGTTTGAGTTTGCTACTGAAAGAAAGACAAAGAGAGGGTAAATTGACAGGTATTCAAGTGTCTAAATCAATTAAAATATTGCATATATTATTTGTGGACAATGTGATTATAATGATTGGTGCCACTATTCATGAGTGGTGGGAAATAGATAAAGTTCTTAAATTTTTCATCTTGACTTCTGGTTTATTGATCAATGCATCGAAGTCGACTTTGGCATGCACCCAGTTTTCAACATGGATATTCTTCGACCTTATTTCCCACCATTATTGGACACCTTAGAGATAGAAACAAGAAACCAACAGAGATCAACCCCGACTTCATACAACATGAATCCAGTGATCATATTGTGGACAAACGGGTGAAGGGAACTCGCTAGCAAAAGATCCAGCGTTATCGAGTTATCAAAGCAAGGCAACTCCTACACCAAGGAAAGTGGCTCGCCCATGGCCAAATTCAGCAGAAATTTCCTCATCTAATGGGGGAACTCAACGCAATGGAGACCATTGCTTTCTAAGTGGGGAGGATTGATCCATATCGATTTTTGTGGCCTCCCACCTATTCCAACTGGCTCATTTTGCCAGTTTTCTAGTTTGACATTTTTTTCCTAGCTTTCGAGTCCCTGACTTTCGGGGTCGTTTTGAGGACCTAAACAACGTTTTTAGGGCTCGCCATGTTGAATGCACCGCCCACACTAAGAGGGGGGAGTGAATTAGTGTGTGGACTATTCTAATTTTTTCTTCTCTTAGGTTAGTAGTTAAAACATATTTTAATAGATTAAGAACAATCAAATCATAATTACAATGGACACAAAGACACCAGATGTTTGTATAAGATTTTGTATAATTGATATGAATATAGTAATATGAATATATGTGAAAGAGGATTTTCCCAACATCAACTGATTTGTTTCAGCACCAACTGAAGTAAGGAGCACCAACTCCTCGGAGAGCACCAACTCTCAAGAAAGACCCAACTTGCTGATAGAGCCCAGTCTATCCAACTAGATTTTATTCAACACCAGTAGTAGTGATCCATTATAGAATCAATTCTTATCTCGTGATTAGAGGTATACCATAAAACACTCATCACCACATTTCATCTTCTCTCTGACATTTGTGCCTTCTCCACTTTATTTATCCTCTTCAATTCATCTCAAAGTCTTTGCTTCTACATCTCTCTCTTATATTCACACGAACCTCGGATCTAGATACGCCTCTTCACTTCACAAGCCACGCTTCATTACCAAGCACAATTTCAAGTAAACCAATCATGGTGTATTTATACTTGTTTATGCTTCAAATTTTATTTAAGTTATTGAGCCAACTTGTGCAACAAGTTATAACTAACTTGTCCATTTACAATATCTTTTGGGACCACCAGTTCATCAATCTGGGTCTTCAACATTACACCTGGCATCCCTTTTCCTTTCACAAATTGATCACAGTCATGGATCGATTTCCTTCATCTATGTGATAACAGAGATCAGCACTTCCTTCAAACCAATTCATATGATCAATGGCGTAGAACCACAAGCTTAACAATTTAAGCGACCCATACATTCGTCCCTTTAAAGTCTCTTGACCATATGACCAATGGCGGTGACCTCACGTTAGGCGACACGAGCACTTGAGATTTTATCGATTCAATGGTCACGATTCAATCTCCTAAAATGGACGATTGTCGAGACTTCAAGTCTTCGCCCTTTGGGTCTTCGTGACTCCAACATTTCAAATATTCACAAATACGATATTGCTGAATAGATCGGACGGTTCACATTATATCTCAGAACCAGATCAATGGTTATATACGATCCTTACGTCTATCCTTCATTGCTTAATCCAACAGCCATGACTTAATCAAGCAATGAGATGGATGGCCACCAATTACTCCACGACTTCGTCTATTTTTCTTACGCTATCCTTCCACTGTGTTTTGATAAACGATTGAGAATGCAATCAAACATCGGATTTACGGACAATATCTCCTTCGGGTCTTCGTACTTCGGACATTTCGAGTCTCAACCCCTTCTCTCCTTCGTATGTCAATCTTCCGGAGCTGACAATCTGTTGACGCATGTCTCTTTCTTGATCAACGGTCGAGATCCTTTCACGTATCCGGGCTTCGAAATTCTCAAGACTCAACTCTCATTGTAGCATGATCAACGGTTGAGAATACTCTCGAAGTGATTTTTCAAATCAGACGACTTATGTCTACTTCGGGACTTCAGCGTTCGGGACTTCGGGACATTGGGCTAGTGCGATGGTAAAACTTCTGAAGCAAAACTCCCATAGTGACGTAACTACTTGCATCACTTGATGATGTGTCACGATCCAAGAAGCTACCATGTGTCACTCAGATTCGTGGTTTGCACAGACCTGAAATGTTGATTTCAACTTGACACTTGTCGTACTCTGATTGTACCACATGTCATTGTTGACATAGTCTTGATAACATGGATCCTCATGTGGCACATGCTCTTCTCCTCGATCTAATGGTTGTCCTAACTCTCGATGTATTCTTAGGTCGACTGCTGAGAGCGATTTTAGATCTTCATCCTTTGGGACTTCGTGACTTTTGACATTTGAAACTCCCGAAGCAATTCTCCCAAAGTGACTTAGCTTGCCCACGTCACTTATTGACATGGTACGATCCAATTTCCTCTTGACGCTTGTCATCGTTTGATTATGCCATATGTATTTGCTGACATGGTCTGCCAATGTGATCTATCGAGTGTCCTTGCTGACATGTTCTGCTGACCAACAGCCCTGATCCAATGGTCCTCGTTTGACCTCCAAATCTGACGATCCTTAATCATTTCGGATTTTTGGGCTTCAGGTATTTCAAATCTCAAACTTTCCAGAGTGTAACCTCCTCACAGCTTTATACCTGAACTGATTGTTGTTCATTGATCATGAACATAGATTGACGACACGATCTTTCAACGTTGCAGCTCCTCTAGCTTATCATGTCCTTGCACTCAGAATGATCCAAAGACTGACGGAGATTCGCATTTTGGGACTTTCAAATCTCAGACTTTCCAAAGCATAACCTCCTCACAACTTTAGATACGAAGTGAAGGATGTTCGTTCGATCAGGATCTTAGATTGACGGCTTGATCTGTCTGCATTGCAGCTCTTGTAGCTTATCCTGTCCTTCCACTTTAACACGATCTAACGACATACGGGAATCGGGTTTAATCCGGCAGCTGAAGGGTATTCGTATATTCAAACTCATAGCCTCTTTACCTCGCTTATCCTATCCTTCCACTCAAAAGTGATCCAACGGTTATGGAGATTCTTGAAGCAGATCAACAGTCGACGATGATTATGGAACTACAACTTGTGAGTGATTTAATTCGTCACCCAAACTCCACAATTCATTCTGGTTGTACATTTGGTGATTGCACATCTGACGGTCATAACTCAATCTGACTTAATCTAATCTCTTGTTGGATCAACCACAGTCGTCGATCTCCAATTCTATGAGATATGATGATCTAGACCAATTCTGGGATTAGAACTAGCGAGTTCTTTAATTCTTCTTTCGCTCCCCGCAATTCATCCCTATCGTTGATCTAGTTGGCAGATCCGACGGTCAAGATCCTCCTATGATCCTCAAGCCCATGGTCACTCATATGACCGATGTCTATTATATTTAGACGATCAACACAATTAACCTTGATCGGACGGCTGTTGAGGCCTCTCACTCTTGATCAGATGGTTGTTGAATCTTCTCACCCTGAGCTTGCATTTTTCCTTCTGAGCTTTGATATCTGCATTTGTGAACCCTCTAAGCTTTTATCATAGGAATATTGTTGATCCTATCGTGATAAAAAATAATCACGAATTGCTTCAGCCTTTCTCTGCATTTGCTAACGTACTGCATTTTCCCTTATGAGCTTTTGATCTTCATACTATTTGCTTCTTTGGATATACTGAGCAATGTGCTTATCCTTCTGAGCTTCGATCTTCATATTGTTCGATCCTCTTGTTCACTCCTCCTCCTGAGCTTGTGCTTTCGATATCTGCATACTGTTTGACATCTTCTACAAACTGATATAATTGTTGACATCAATGACAATCTCATCTATGGAAATTCATCATTAACAATAAATCATCACATCGACTATTGACATCAATGATAATATATCTAACAATACTCCCCTTTGTCATTAAGGAAAACCCACTAACTTCATAGACAAAACTCCCCCCATAATAATGCTTTTGTCTTATGAAGTTTTCTTTTTATGAAGTTTTCCTTTTATGAAGTTTCTCTCCCCCTTTGACATCAATGGCAAAGGGTTTTTCCTCCTGTGGTAAAGCTCTGTATATTACTCACTAGAATATGAACTTGAGTAACACATCTTGCAATTATGTTCTTCTTGTCATAATTGAATGACTCCCCCTGTCAATATGCTCTTCTCTCTGCTTCTGACTACTCTCCCCTTTTGTTTCTGAAAAGGTAGCTATTCCTAAAAAGGTTTCTTCCCCTGTTAATTTGCTAACTTATTATCTCAATTGATTGGGATTTTTGTGTTTCAAATGAGTAGTCTTATTGGTACCAATATTTGTAGTGATCGAGTCTTTTCAAAACTTAATCTAACTACTTTCTTATTTTTCTAATAAAAACTTCCCTTGAGTATTCACTGACTGTTATCCCCTTTTGTTTCTAAAAGGGTAGCTTTCACTGACAGGGTTTCTCCTCTTGTTATCTCTACAGGATGTCATGTACCTCATTTTGTACATCAGTATGCTACCCCTGCAGATGTCGATGTCCTACTGGAACACAGCGCAATTGTAGCTCATCTTATTCAAACAACTCTTGGATATGCCCATTGATTCTCGTTGGTATCTAACCAGATGTATCTATCTTTATCCAAGATGTTTATTTACTGTTCATTGCTCTAAAGTTGTCTGAGACAACTTTATACTATGCTTGTTACATGACTGCAATTCTTTTTGCAGTAATTAACTTCACTCTTGTTCACTTGTTCATTATTTGCTACCCACATATGTGAGTGTCCTGGTTTCTTGAACTTTGTTCTCTGATCTTCTATTACTGCAACTTAATTTTTCTTCCATGTTCCATTTAATCCTTTTGTCGTACTTTATTAAGTAGTTCTCATTGATTGTTTTCTTGAGTTCCAATAGTTATAGACTTTGTGGCCATATCCACCACAACTATAGCATCTCATAGTGTAACAATGTGTAGCAATATGTCCAACATGATTACAGTTCCAACACCTTATACCGTTGTTGAACCTACCAACTTGTTTTCTTCCATGATGCCTAAAATCCAAAGATTTATGACCATATTCATTACAAGCAAAACAATAATCGTTAAATATACTCTCATACCTTCTTTGATTCATCCATGAAGGTGTCTCTCTTCTGAACTCGCTTTGAGGTATATGAATAGCTTCCTAATGTCTTCCTTGATCTGATCTTCTAAATTTTGTAGTGTTTCTTTTATTTTTGAATGTGAAGAACTTGAGTCATACCTGCTTTCACTTTTTACAAATGAAGGAGCTATTTTAGACCTGTCTTCATCCTTTACAAATGAAGGAACTGTGTCAGACCTATTTTCAGCTTTTACAAATGAAGGCCCTACATCATATTTCTTAGGAGTACTAATTTATTCATTGTTGTATCCAAGACCAGATTTGTCATTTCGTGATCTCTAACTATCCAAGATCTCTTCCAGGGTCATGGAACTGTTTAAGAACTTGATTTGGGTGTCTGACTTTTCAACCTTCTTTTTAAGATTCACAACTTCTGCTTCCATCTCATGACAGGATTCTTCCTTTTTGTCCAATTGGTTCCTTACTACCTCCTCTCTCCTTTTGGCTTCTTCATGTTGGATTTTAAGATTGGCATAGCTTTCCCTTAGTTCTTTTAGATTTTCAAGGTTTTTGCTTGGTTCATCTTCTTCCTTCTTTTATTCTTTTTCTTGACTGATTTCACTTTCCAGTCTCTCGATTTCCTCTTCCTTTGCTTGACTAATTTCATTTTTCAGTCTCTCAATTTCCTCTTCCTTTTCTTTTGTTAGATCAAAAAATTTTGTTTTCAATATTTTGATCTCTTCTTCTTTGTTTTCTAACTGAATCTTTTTCTTAGATATGATTTTTTCATTGGCTTTGAGCTTTTCTTTTAGTTTCAAGATATGCCTCTGATTGCTAAGATCATCATCTTCCTTTTCCTTTTCTGTTACTTAACTAATTTCTTTCTTCATCTTCTCGATCTCCACATCTTTCCCTTCTAACTGATTGTCCTGCTCATATATTATGTTTTCATTGTCTTTGAAAATTTCCTTTATTTCCAAGACATGCTTTTGACTTTTTTCAAGAAATTCTTTAGTGTAGTCATGAAGATAGCTATAGTCTGATTCATTATGGTCATAGAGGTATTCACAGAGACTCCAATCAATCTTTGGTTTGGCCTTTGATAGTTTATCTTCTTCTTCTTCCATGGGATAAATGCTAACAAAACATTCAATTATCGTATCTGAGTCATCTTCTTTACTTGCAGAGGAGCATTCAATATCATTGTTATTGCAATCAAAATATTCTGGAGAGTCCTTACCTTTATTGATGTTTGAGTCTACATCTTCTTCCTTGATAGGAATGTCTTATGTTTCTTCACCTTTGATTTGATATATCTTTTCTAACTTCAGCCATAAGTCCTTGGCGTATTTGTATAGTCCTATGCTTGCCTTGACTGTATCTGACAATCCATTAAGAAGAATCTTCAATGCCACTTCATTGTTCTTCCTTTCTCTTCTTTGGACTGTAATTTTGGATAGACTCTTTGATGTAGTCAAGTCCCAGGGCTTGCTTACTACTAAATTCCAAACTTCAGGTCCTTTTGACTTCAAATTATGTTTCATATTTTCTCTCCGTGAGGAATAATTTTTTCCATCAAATAAGGGAGCTTCAATTGCAAAGAGAGCCATCTGTCCACCCATTTCTTTAGGATCTACCTTCCAGTGGTTAAATTGTGCTGAAGGAACCTTGCTCTAATACCAATTGTTGAACACACCGCCCACATTAAGAGGGGGGGGTGAATTAGTGTGTGGACTATTCTAATTTTTTCTTCTCATAGGTTAGCAGTTAAAACATATTTTAACAAATTAAGAACAATCAAATCATAATTACAATGGACACAGAGACACCAGATGCTTGTATAAGATTTTGTATAATTGATATGAATATAGTAATATGAATATATGTGAAAGAGGATTTTCCCAGCATCAACTTATTCGTTTCAGCACCAACTGAAGTAAGGAGCACCAACTCCTCGGAGAGCACCAACTCTCAGGCAAGACCCAACTTGTTGATAGAACCCATTATATCCAACTAGATTTTATTCAACTCCAGTAGTAGAGATCCATTATAGAATCAATTCTTATCTCGTGATCAGAGGTATACTATAAAACACTCATCATCGCATTTCATCTTCTCTCTGACATTTGCACCTTCTCCACTTTATCTATCCTCTTCAATTCATCTCAAAGTCTTCGCTTCTACATCTCTCTCTTATATTCGCACGGGCCTCAGGTCGAGATCCACCTCTTCACTTCACAAGCCACACTTCATTACCAAGCACAATTTCAAGTAAACCAATCATGGTGTATTTATACTTGTTTATTCTTTAAAAATTATTAAAGTTATTGAGTCGACTTGTGCAACAAGTTATAACTAACTTGTCCATTTATAATATCTTTGGGACCACCAGTTCATCAATCTGAGTCTTCAACGTTACACCTAGCATCCCCTTTCCTTTCACAAATTGATCACAGTCATGGATCAATTTCCTTCGTCTCTGTGATAACAGAGATCAACGCTTCCTTCAAACCAGTTCATATGATCAATGGTGTAGAACCGCAGGCTTAATAATTTAAGTGACCCATACATTCTTCCCTTTAAATTCTCTTGACCATATGACCAACGGCGGTGACCTCACATTAGGCGAGACGAGCGCTTGAGCATTTATCGATTCAACGGTCATGATTCAATCTCCTAAAATGGACGATTGTCGGGACTTTGGGTCTTCTTGACTTCCAACATTTCAATTCTTCTCGAATATGATATAGCCGAATAGATCAGACGGTTCACATTTATCTCGAAACCAGATCAATGGTTATATACGATCCTTATGCCTATCCTTCATTTCTTAATCCAACATCCATGACTTAATCAAGCAATGAGATGGATGGCCACCAATTACTCTACGAATTTGTCTATTCTGCTTACGTTATCCTTCCATTGTGTTCTGATCAACGGTTAAGAGTGCAACCGAACATCGGATTGACGGACAATATCTCGGAGATTTCGAGTCTCAACCCCTTCTCTCCTTCGTACGTCAATATTCTGGAGATGACAATCTGCTAACACGTGTCCCTTTCTTGTTCAACGGTTGAGATCCTTTCACATCTCTGGACTTCATAATTCTCAAGCCTAAACTCTCACTGTAGTATGATCAATGGTTGAGAATACTCTCAAAGCAATTTTTTATATCGAAGGACTTATGTCTGCTTCAGGACTTTGGCATTCAAGACTTCGAGACATTGGGCGAGTGCAGTGGTAAAAGTTCTGAAGCCAAACTCTCAGAGTGATGTAACTACTTGCATCACTTGATGACATGTCACAAGCCAAGTAGTTGTCATGTGTCACTCAGATTTGTGGTTTGCATGGATCTGAAATGTTGATTTCAATTTGACACTTGTCGTACTCTAATTGTGCCACGTGTCATTGCTGACGTAGTCTTGCTGACATGGATCCTCATGGGTCACATGTTATTCTCTTGGATCNCTAATGGTTTGTTGACAGGCGTAAATGACACACCATCAACTAGAAGGATAGATCTAGTCTGGGGTTGTCTAATTAACCCAAACCGTTTGGTATGATCTAACCTGACGGGTTTAATGGCTCTGTTATCCAACTAGAGTCCTAAAACAATGAAAGGAAATAAACTACTCTAAATCTATAACTTTAACAATCGATACATTAATTACAAATGTTTATCTAATAACATTAATATACAATGATTATGAACAAGTTTACAAGGTTTAAAATAAAATCTTGTGAAAGGGATTGTTTAATTAAGTTTATGAACAAGATATGAACATTACTCTTTTGATGTTTTAAAGATTTTGAAGAAATAAATACTAAATGAATACGATTGAAACAATGACACAAAAACAGTCAAAGCTAATTAATGCAATCATCATCTCATTCGTATATAAACAAATCTGAATAAAAGAAAGCAATGCACCTACTAACCTCTCCCTCGGCAGTATTAAGATAAATTCATCTTTCTGTATTTGTATGAGCTCCTCTTAACCTATGTCAAGTGTAAACTATGACAAAAGAAAGCATCATACTTCCTGAAGAAATTCAAGGAAGTGTTTCATATTCTGGAGTGAGTTTATAACAACAAAAAGACAAATAATTATATATCGTGTGACCTTGAAATGTCCAATAACTGAAAATGAAAGAAATTTCAATTCTCGTGAATAGTGTTACCAGCTATCTAGCATCAGATGTAAACTCAAAATACTTGAATAGATGATTGGTCACAGATAAAAACTAAACCAAAAGATAATGAACAATATAAAGAAAAGCATGATATAAAATATTATGTGCAAAACTGACTAAAGCGAATTCGACACAAATAACATTTCACATCAAGAAATTACATGAGAAGACAATGAAAAAATATTGCAAAGTCTACACAGGACGAAAGCCAAAGAGTAAACTGCTTTCTCATATAGTTTCAACAAAATATGTTCATCATATGGTCCAGGAAGAATTTTTTGGGATAATAGACTCTTAAAGATTGAAAAAAATTAATATATAAATGATAGCAATTAACCATGTATTGATAAAATGGACTAAAGCTAATTTAAATCAATGCATAATCAATTATTGAAAGAATATGAAGATATTATAATGAAAATAAAATCATTTTACTCACAGGACAAAAGCCATTAAGCAACCGGGAATTCCATATTCTTCTTTGAAAATACTTGTCCATTCTCCCAAAGATTTCAACCATCTGTTACTCCATTTGAAAAGAAAAAAGTTTACAAAAGAAATAATATACAAGAGATAAAGGATAAAAATTCTCCTCTCAATTTCTTGGATCCCCTAGCTCTGAACTTTCTCATATATTTATACAATGAATGAACAATCTGGATGTCACTAATAATTTCCGCCCCCTGAGATTTTCCTCATAAAGAGATACAAATATCTCTCAAATCGTGCATTTGTTTGGGAAAATTCTCACGTGTAAGCTAAATGGGTCCATTTTGGAGATGGGTTTCCAACCGTTTCTTTAGATTCCTCACAGTTTGGCTGCAATCAGTCCCACAAAATCGTTTGTTTGTTCTTGACGCTTTTCCAAATTTTCTTTGTTGTTGTTCATAAATTTATTTGCAGCAATCCAATATTATTTTTGGATCAATCATCTTGAACGTATTTAGATAATAAAATCAAGCCATGATCAAATCCGTACCAAATAACTGATAATAGAAACCTGTGAAACAAAAAGAAACCTAAATTAATAACCTAAAAATTGTGAATAAAACAAAATCTAGAACATTAAAATCAAAAATGAATTTA
Organism: Picea mariana; assembly: GCA_032191745.1. Lineage (NCBI taxonomy): Eukaryota > Viridiplantae > Streptophyta > Pinopsida > Pinales > Pinaceae > Picea > Picea mariana. Next base: position 502 of record JASDQU011441895.1, on the reverse strand, counting down.
AACTAAATATAAGTTCTAAAAAAAAATTTGTTTATATTTTCCTTTCAAATATGATCTTAAAATTTCAGAAGCTTCAGGTTGATGGAGAGGAGAAAAATATTAATTTTGGGTATTCACAAAATCAAACAAATGATAGATTATTCTTTTTTTATTATTTTTATTTTGAAATGAGATGCAAAATGAAAAAACTATTTAATTAATTAATCCCACCAAATGATTTTGTAAAAATGAGAAACCAACCAAGATATTATTTTATGAAGTATTGAACCCATTATTCAAAATAGTCAAACTTGCTAATGAACAAAAGAATGAACACATAATCATAATTTAAACGAAAGTAAACAGTTGATAAAAATTAACGTTTTTGTTTAAATTGATATTTCTATGCTTGTTTTTAACTTTTGACATATACTCTTGTAATGAATGTCTCATACTATAGTGAATGTCTTAAGTTTGTCTCAAAGAAAGCCAAGGTATGGAACTATTTGAAAATGTTGATTCT
>JASDQU011441894.1:0-23513 GCA_032191745.1 Picea mariana | reverse complement strand
AATGAGCCTTCACTGCTTTTTATAGCCATTTCCAGGCGGTCACGTAACTAGTTCCCGGTGTAGACACAGGCTATTTTAGGGTTTGCTTAAGCCATAAATTCGTCGTTTTTGCAGGACCGGCCCTGATCTGGATGTCAAATCATCTCGGGCGAAGGTCTATTGGCGGTCGGGAGGCCGACTTAAGCATTTAATGTGCCGTATTAGTAGATGTGCGGCTTTTTATGTGGACAGTTGCGCATCGGTCGCTTAAGCGCGCACAACACGTTCTTATCCCGCGCATACGCGCGCACCTTACTGATGTGAAGTGTCTTTCAATTTTTGTATAGTTTCTGACCCTTCTGGAATGCTGTGAACAGTGCCATGAATGACTTCATTGTTGTTTTGATGATGTAGAGTTCTTGTCGCTCTGTGCAGATGATGTGGAGTTCTTGTCGCCATGTGCAGACGAAATTTCAGTGATAACAATAAGTTAATAGAAGAACCTCAATAGAAAAAAAAAGTCTTTAGGACTAGCTAGAAATTTGAAAGAAAATGTTGTAATTTGATTATTGAGGGAGGAAGTACATAAAACATGATTTCTATTTAGGTCAAGAGAAAACTAAATTTTAAATGTGAACCACATCCTAATCCTTATCGAGTTTCATGGTTGTAGAAAATCCAGCGTGTGACTATGAATTAATAATGTTTGCTAAAATTTTAGATTGGAGATTTTAAAGAGCAAGTGTTATGTGATGTAGTGGATATGGATGCTTGCCATATTCTTCTTGGAAGACCATGGATGTATGACCAAAAGGTGCTCCATGAAGGCAGAGAAAATTTGTATGAATTTACTCAAAATGGAAAACGTTATAAGTTGACACCAATGTGTGAAGATGGTGGGAGTAACAACAACAGTTGCAGAAAATACGTGAACAAAAGTAACAACCGCATTATGTTGTTTTCATCCAAGGAGTTATTAAAGGATCATAAACAAAGTAAATATTGTTTAGTTGTAGTGCCAAACAAGGTTCAAGAGGATGAAAAGGGGAGTTTTGTGCCAGCAGAAATCCAACGTATGTTGGAAGACTTTAAAGAAATTGTTGCAGCGGAATTACCCACAGGGTTACCTCCTTTGTGTAGTATATTGCATCAAATTGATTTGATTCTAGGATCAATTTTACCAAATAATGTGTCATACCGAATGACTCCATGAGAGAGTGAAGAGGTGAATCGGCAAGTGCAGGAATTGCTTTACCAAGGGTTGATTCATGAGAGGTTGAGTTCTTGCACAATACTAGCAATATTGACGCCCAAGAAAATAGGGGAATGGTGAATGTGTATTGATTCGTGTGCTATAAAAAAGATCACTATCAAGTATCGATTTCCATTTCCCAGAATGGATGACCTTATGGATTGCCTGAGTGGTTTAGAATATTTTACTAAAACTGATTTGAAGTGTGGTCATCACCAAATTTGAATCACAGAAGGTGACGAATGGAAGACTCCATTTAAGATGAAATATGGACTATTTGAATAATTAGTGATGTCGATCGGACTAACCAATGCACTCAACACATTCTTGATATTGATGAACGAAGTCTTGAAGCCATTTTCTGGTAATTTTTTGGTTGTATATTTGGATGATAGATTTGTTTTTAGCAAGAGTAGAATAGAGCATTTGAACATGTGAGGGCAGTACTAAAGTTCTTGAAGAAAGAGAAACTATTGATAAACCTGAAGAAGTGTACATTCATGTAGAAAGAATTGATGTACTTGGGTTTCATGGTTTCAAAAGGACTTAAAATGGACCTTGAGAAATTGAAGTCTATTATTGAATGGAAAACACTAAGATGCACATTCAATGTGAGAAGATTTCATGGATTGGAAGGATTTTACCAGAAATTCATTAGGAAATTTATCCAAATATGTGCACCTCTTATAGAATGTATGAAGAAGGAAGAGTTTTAGTGGACTGAAGCAGTAGAGAAGATAGGTCCATGCCAAATTCTAAAAAATATCTATGATAATGCTTAACGACTGGAAATTCCAGAGAAGTTTGAAATTTCTCCTACATTCAATGATGTTGACCTCTATGAGTTTCATGAAGGGGACAAAAGAGAAGATGAAGGTACACTCGGTGAATGGGAACAACATATACAATTAAGTCAGAGGAGCAAATTGAATAAATTCATGCTAAACGATTTGGTAAGAAGACTCGTCGGAAGGAGAACATAGAATATTTAATCAAGTGGAAGAATCGATGGGTAGAGGATGCATCGTGGGTGATTGAAGATCAATTATCATGTGCATAGAGCTCTTCACCTCAACAATAAGGCGAACAATTCACCCACTGAGAAAAATTTCATTATACCAAGACCATCAACAATAAGGTGAACAATTTGAGGCCAACGTTGGTTTAGGTAACGACTCATTCATGGAGTGAAGAAAAATCATTTCAGAACCAAGGAGGATTTTTAAAATGAGATGGATCGTTCTTTTGAAGGTGTTGGTGAATTACAAATTAGGGGAATCATGGAAGGAATATTGGAGAGAAGGATTCGAGATTGGATGATTACGCAGGAAGGGAGAAACATAATATCATCCCACACATGAAAACCATTACCCTCACGGGGATTTTGTAGTGGTTGTTAGCCACACAAACAACTATTCAAGATTGTCTTTTAGCCCAGGCATGATGTATTGTAAACTTTGTTACCTGCATTGAATCAATAAAGAAATTGTGTTTCATTTTTGTGGGTTTTATGGTGGTTAAGTTTTCAATTGATTCCCTTATTATTTGATAACAATATATTTGTTTTTCTACTGTGTATTCTATAGCAGGGCATGTGCTGTAACTATGTGTAGCTCAAATAGCTCTGCATCATGATTGATCTGCTTGTTATTGAGCTCCTTTCTATGTCAGCCTTCCTTTATTAAATTAAGAAGCTCTACTTTGGGGTTACTTAGTATTTTAATTTGCGGTTCAAGGAGCTGTTTGCCAACTTCCTTACATACATTATTTTCCCTGCTATCATAGATATGGTGGGTGATATCAATAATTGGGGTAAGGTGGGAAAAGTAATCAAATCCAGAGCAAGGCTCATAACCTCATACATCGGTCAAGAGAAAAAACAAGATTATGAATCGATGATGGGCCTCCAACAGAAGAATGAGAATAAGAAGAAGCAAAGGTAAAAGAGAGAACAAAAAACAATATTTATACAATATTAGTTGAAATCATAGTCTGTATGTGTTTGTCTCTGTTTTTATCTCTCTGTTTTTCTTTGTTTCTATCTTTGTTTTTGTCTTAGTAGGTTTATATAGCATTAGATACATGGACAACATTTATGCTAAATAGAGGAAAACAATCCAGATATGAGAACAACATTTATGCTAAATAAAGGAAACACTCCAATAGTGGCAAGGCACTGAAAATATTTGAAAGTTTTTTAACATGTTTTTGGTATTTGTAAGATGTATATTGTAGTGTAATCTTAATTCGAACTTGGTAACTATGATTTAAACTATGTATTTATCCTCACTTTTCACATTCCATGGGAAATTTGGTGAAGAATGTATGTACCATCCCACTCTTGCGCACTAAGCAAACTTATTCTTTGAGGACACTTGCTCGCAAGTGATCCGGATTATTATGCTATTAAAATATTTGATTTTGATTATGAGGCATTATGAGTTGATGTCATGATGTTTTGCTACATTGACATAGACAGGTGCTATTGACTCGGTTTTACTGAGTGTGTAGGATTTTGAACCTCAAGGATGCAGAGGCATCGATGGAACCCCTTGGACTTCGAATCGAGTCGGGGAGTGAACTAATGGGGTTTGATTTTTTTATATGTGATATTAGTGCATCCGATTAGATGATATGATATGGATATATTTCTAACATGATTCGTTGATGATGCAGGCTAACGATAGCTTGCTGACCAGAATCACATGTGGAATAGAAGGGTCACGTTTGACTACTAGAGATGTTGAGGGAGAGGTGTGGACAACAACCCTGCCACAACCTACTAGAACTCTTGCCATGGCTCAAAATGTAGGTTAATTATTACCTAGCTCAAGAGGACCCACGATGCCATGAGGGCAGACTGCGATAGTTGCTAACAATGATTCTAAGTTGTGCACAATAAGGCATGGGCCTTATTCCTTAGAGGCCCTTAGTCTCCCACAAGATCACTTGGCAGAGTATTGACTCCAGGGGTTTTTGATGTCTACCAAGTCAATCAAGAGGCGAGCGACACCCTTGGAACACGTGGTGCATCTTGAAGGGCACGTCGCACAAGAGAAATAGAAAGAGGCAAGTGACATCCTTGGAGCACCTAGTGCGTCCTGAAGGGCACGTCGCGTGGTTAGTTAATAATTGGATAAACCTATATGGATTTATGACAATAAAGTGTTAAGGAAGATTTGAAACCTTTTCCTTTAAAAAAAATAAAAAAAATGTGTCACCCAACCTTGGAAAATAAGGTCTAGGTCTAATCTTTGCTAGTGGTAAAATTTTACCTTTTTATAAAAAAACAATAACAACAATAATAATAAAAATAAACATATATAAAATTAAAAATATATATATATAATATTCATTAACCTTGTGACAAGGTGGGTAAGCAATTAAAGTGATTTATAAAAAAAAAAAACTTTTGGGATAAAACTTTATAAGGGGAATGATTGTTTTACTTTTTATGCTAATTAAAAATTTAATTCATTAAATTTGGGGAAAAAGGGTAAGTTTTTGCATATGCCATTTTGAGTTTAATTAAAAAGGGAAAAAGGGGAAATCTAAAATAATTAGGAAACTAGGAAAAAGTGGAAACCTTAAAAGAAGGGGAAACACTAGGAAAAAGCAGTTAGTCCAACTTAGTAAGGTATCTACCATTTAAGAACTTTCTAATTTAAAAATGAACTAGCAAATTAATAATGGGGAAAGTCATTAAAACCTGTAAGGGAATTTAGGGACACCTAGGAGCAATTCTAGGAGTGACTCTAGGTGGGTGAGGGAAACAAGGGTAATTAATTAATTAAAGAAATTAGTTTTTGGTGGAATGAAGGGGATGGGTGACACATGTGCGAGGAGGATTATTATGAATTAAATTAATGAACAGTAAATTAAAAGGGGTTTTGGGAAAGTTTTTGACTTCGAAAATCTATATAATGGAGGGAGGAGGAGGATGAAAGATGCCTTCTATTTTGCATAACATTACGTTGCAAAAATCCATACTTGACTGACTTGGCTTGTGGGAGTTGAGATACCCAGCTCGATGAGGACTAGAAGCTCGACCTTGTGAGGCAAGCTGGGAGCTAGTTGATTCTCTGGTTAGTGTGTGTGGCCCATTTGCGACTCAGGGGGCTAAGGAGGAAGAAGAGTACCCTTAGCATTTGTTGGGAGGTATCAGTGAAGTCTCATTAGTCGACAAGAGGGATTTGCATGGAGCGTGTGAGACATCAACTCTGAGCGGGCGATCAGGCAATGGTACGCTTTCTTTATTTTTGCATGGTAGAGTGTAGTATGATTTATGCCTTGGATCTAAATGCTTAATTGGGTAAGGAAATTGATTGTCTTAGCGTTATAGTTGATGACTGATTTTTTTTTCCATTTCCTTCAGCTCGATGTGTGATTGACTCCCATGGCCTTCGATTCCCGACATGTCTTGACCAACCTTTGGTGTTTTGATTTGTGAAGATTGTGGTTTCTTTTGCCTTTCATCCCTAGATCATCAGTTGTCGCCTGAGTAGTTAGCCAAGAACCTAATTGACGGTCGTTGCTTCGACATTAGTAGACCTATGGATCTAAATTCCTTCCGTTTTTGTACATGGATGATGAGCGAAGGATGTTCTTGTCATCCGTCTACCTCTGTTTTTGTCCTTGGATGATTGTTTTGACTTGCTCCATCTAGCAAAGACCTTTGTGTATGGATTATCTTGCGTCCAATGGATCCTTGTGTTTCTCTTACTATTGTCTGCATTGTATTGATATCCTAGCAATGGAAAAATGATTTGATTTCCTGTCTCCATTTTTATAATGGTATCATAAAAATGGAAAAATGTTTTTATTTGTTATTCCTATCTGTGTTGTATTGGTATCCTGGCAATGGGAAAAATGATTGAGTTCCTATCTACATTTTTATATTTGTATCGTGGAAATGAAATAAACATGGTTTTTTTTTAATTCATGTTTGCATTGTATTGGTATCCTGGAAATGGAAAACGAATTCATTTCCCTGTCTACGTTTTTATAATTGGTATCCTGGTAAGGAAAAAACGTTTTGGTTATTCCTGTATGCGTTTGCATTTGGCATTTGGGCAATGAAAAAGGGAAACCATGTTTTACATATCCCTCTATTTGTTGTTTTTGTATTGACCTCAGTGCTTTCATAATCCGTACTTGACAACAATTTTGATGGTCATGACTATGATGTCACCGTTTTACCCTGACCGCCACCCTCTAGATCCTAAGCAGTAGCAAATTTTTATTGATTCTTGTACAACTTCGATCTTGCAAATCCTTTTTGATAACGAATTTCCATTCAAAACGTGACTGAGATTGTTGTTAAATGACCACTAATTTGCCATAAAAATGATTGACTGAGTTCACTGTTGAAGGGACACAAATTTTCTATTTAGAATGAAGACTGCATTTGTTGGAATTCCCCAGAATTTGCCATTAAATGTTGAATTGGTTTTTTGTTGAATGGACATGAATTTTCCTTAAATGTTAATTGTTTTTTCTGTGGAACGACCACGAGTTGATCATTTCATAGTTTTGTTTTGTCCCTTTCATTCTCCTTCAATTTGAATGTACCCAACGTTCTCACTGCCAAATTAAATCTCATTTTTTATTTTTGTAGAATTCAAGAGCATCGATGCATCGCAACCCTGCAGTAGCAACAATCCAAATCAGTTTAATTATCATACTATAAGATATGGAATCCAAATCTTGAACACACACAGTAATGTAAGTACACATTGAAATAGTAATGTATGTACACAATTAAACAGATGGCATACCCTCACGAATCAATCATGGTAGTGTATTCTCAATAGAGCGGCCGCTAGAGTTGGATCTTTGCCTGTGTATTTCTTCACCACTTGTTGAACAATGCTCTCAGCAGATGGGCAGTTTTTCTTGTAGAAATTATATATGAGTTTCTTTCTGGCCAAACACACTGGCACTAGTAGTAGTGCTGCAGTTAATAAAACTCCCAACATAACAAGAACAATAGCATGAACGACTGAATTAAAAACAACACACAACTTACTAGGCAACATCTTGCACCTGAAGTATTTATTCGCACAGAAATATTTTGAGACATTGGAGATGCTTATAGACTTGAGATATATATATATAGTTGTCGAAACTTGTTTACGAAGTTTTTGGGAACCTGTGAATGGAAATGTTTTCAATTAGTTGGGAGTAATTCTAGGTAATTGGGAGTTCTTGTGAAGTTTCAATGCCAATGAAATGGGAGATTGGGAATGGNATTATTAAATTAACATGTAAATCTTATTATTTCATTATTACAACACATGACACCTAGCACCTAGGTTATTACAAATTAATCGTTAAGTAACTGCTATGTTAATGGACTTGTTATATTGCTACAACGATGTTAATAGTTAGTAGTTTCCATCTCCATGATAAGAGACAACTAGTATTGTGGGTTCGATCAATATAGCTAGACTAAATGTTGATATTAAATTGTTCATAAGTGTTATAACAGTAGCACCCTACATTAAGATTGTTAATATTGTTATTCAAGTTAATGGCTAGTTGGATGGAGATTTTAGATTAATATTGAATTGTCCATTTAGTTTGTAATAATGATTAAAATTAGGTTGGTGAGTAAAGACTAGATTTCCAATTTTAGACTTTCTAAATTGATTATAATGGAGGTTAGATGGTATTTATAATTATAGTTTTAGTATTGATGACTTAGATTTACAGGATTGATTGTATTAACGTTAATTTAGAGGGTGCATTATTGACTAATTGTAACTTGGACGTGCCCCATTTAGAATGGAACCCGTGTTAAAATAGATTGTAATCATGGACTGATTAGACTAGGTGATTGGTTGGGTCAAGGATGATGTCATGTATTGGTTGATGTCATCCCTTGTCTTCATCCTCTGGCGTTTCTTCGACCTATTGTTGGGGTATGGGTGTGGTTTTCCTTTCGGTATTTGGTTTCTAGCACATTGGATTTATCTAGAGTCCTCGGTCCTGATAGGATGTGTGGTGCCAAAGTTGTTGACGCGTCTATCACATGAGGATGGCATGATTCTTGATGAGGGGATCATGGCACGCCCACTGGGATAGTGTCGAATGAAAACTTGGTCAAAGTCGGTGCGTGTTATGGAGTGTTTTCGAGCATGGTAGGTTGCTTGGGCGCATGGGTGGAACACCTTCATGCATTGGATTCACGCTCATTGAGGTTCTAGTCTTCTTCATAAACATCGTTGTGTCAGGGAGGGGAAGTTGTCCCTTAACATGTAGGAGTGTCTTGTTGTGGTGGAAGGGTATTCGTTCCTCCTTGTTGTCCTATGCATGTTCCCCCCAGTTGCCCTTGTGCCAGTGAGTGGAGTCGTAGTTTCTTGTTGCATGGGTTGCATGCTTCTATTCATCATCTGTGGTGTGGTTAAACTATTTTCATTGTTTCCTTCTTTCCTCTTAATTCTTAAAAACAAAAAAAAAAATTGCTTCGCTCGTGTCCGTAATGAAGGGGTCGTTACATTTGGAATCAGAGCAGATTTCAACCTACGACTTGGGATCACTGCATATTTTGTTGATATGGTTTTATTATAATGTTGATAATTAGGTTGACTTGTACTTGTGCAGGTGATCATGGTTAGAGGATGCCGCGGAGGTAGACAATGGGGTGTTAGGGGAGGAGGCACGATGCCTCTAGTATCATCAATGCCTAAGGGGTCCAATCCCTAGGGAGACGAATAGGTTGTTGGGCATGAGCAGATAGTAGTAGGTGATGTGGTCGAAATGATTACATATTTTTAGTGCATGTCTGAGGCACTTATCAGCCGTTTGGACAGACATGAGGCTAGGGCGCCGACACCACCTGAGGGTCCACCGCGCGCTCCGATTGGTACTAGTAGCATTCACTGTGAGCTCGCGAAGGTCAAATTTCCCAAGTTATTTGGTGCCCCGAATAGTGCAGTCATTGAGGCATGGTTAGAGAATATGGCGATGTTCTTTTCTCTTCGTGACTATACCTCCAACATGAAGGTCCACATGGTGGTCTTTCAACTAAAGGGAAGCGTTCTTATATGGTGGAAGACGCTCCTATCGCAACTGAAGATGGCCTTCGAAGATGTGTCATGGGAACTATTCAAGGAACGGTTACGAGAGAGGTACCTATTAGAGGAATTTATTGAGTGTCATCTCAATGAGTTCAATGCCTTGCGACAGGGTGGTCGTACAGTGCCCGAGTATGAGGCCCATTTTATGGAGTTTCTCTAGTATGCTCCGCATCTTAACACTGAGAAAATTAAGGTCAACACATTTGTGTTAGGAATTAATGGTATCACACGTGCAAAGGTTAGGATTCGGATGCCTCAAACCTTGCATGATGTCATCCAGAAGGCCCCCATAGAGGAGGAGGAGCTTATCAATGGGGGTCAGAGAAAGAGTGTAGTGATACCAGCAGGGCAAGTGTCATCTGGTGCACGATAGCATTAGACACCAGCTAAACATACGCCAGGATATCGTGGCTTCTAGAGGGGATCAACTTTCACTACACCTTGACAATCAACGCCTCAACAGCGGACACCTTATCAGGGACCACAACATCAACAACAACATCAACCCTAGCAGCACCAGTTTAGGTCTGTTCAGTAGAACATACTAGGATTCCAGGCCGATGGGCCTTCATCTTCTACTTCAGGTACCAAGACTACTAGACCGAATGAGGGGTGTTGGATATATCGGGAGCCCCACTATTAGTGCGACTACCCTGTGGAGAGGACTAGAGCATTAGATCAACCGGACCCACTACTGTGGCAGATTTGGGCAAGGCCCATCAAATTCATGCAACAGTGAATAACCACCAGGTAGAGGACCAGTCGATTATGCTCGAGACAATAGGTATCGTCACTGACCAGACCCTTAGTATTTTGATAGATCTCGGTGCTACTGAGAGTTTCATTTCTGGTGCATCTCTAAAAAGGATTACGGTAAAGGTAGTCGAATAGGACAAGTTTATCTTTGTAGAGATGGCTTCAGGAGCCAAATAGAAAGTTGGAGGAAAGGTCATCGGTTGTACCCTTTACCTGGGAGAGTTTTTCACTTGGTTTGACCTGTACATCAAGATCTTAGGATCTTATGACGTCGTGATTGGTAAGGACTGGTTGGAATCGCATGAGGTGATACTCAACTGTAAGATGAAATGGTTGAGCTTGGTCGATGATGAGGGACAAGGACAAGTGATTGTAGGTCGAAACCAGGGATTTTCCCTGAGGTTCATTTGTTCCTTGTAGCTACAGAAGAGAATGCGCAAGGGGTGTAATATATATGCGATCCTCGCTTTAAATGAGAAGGGAGTAGTGGAAGGTATAGAACATCTCCTGATGGTGAGAGATTTTGCAGACGTCTTTCTGGAGGAGTTACCAGGGATGTCGTCGGAGAGGGAATTGGAGTTTACTATAAATCTAAAACTGAGAACTGAACCAATAGAGAGAACGCCTTATCGTATGTCGACCCCAGAGTTACAGGAGTTGAGAATGCAACTGAAGGATTTGTTGGACCTGGGACTGATACATCCAAGTGTTTCACCATGGGGTGCGCCTGTTATTTTCATATGAAAGAAGGATGGGTCATGGAGGCGCTGCATTGACTATCGTCAATTGAACAAGGAAATAATAAAGAATAAGTATCTGTTGCCAAGGATTGATGATCTGTTCAATCATATGAAGGGCGTGACGGTGTTATCAAAGATCGATTTGCGATCGGGGTATCACGAGTTATGGATCAAGGAGGATGATGTCCCTAAGACTACCTTTAAGACGAGGTTTTGACATTACGAGTTTAGTGTTTTACCGTTTGGACTGAAAAATGCCCCGAGGGGTATTTATGAGTTGATGAACGGGGTGTTCTGTGAGTACTTGGACAAGTTCGTCCAAGTATTCATTGACGATATTTTGATTTACTCTCGGATGATGGAGGAGCATGACGATCATTTGTGCTTGATACTATAGTGTCTGTGAGAGCACAAATTGTATGGGAAGTTGTCCAAATGCTCATTTTATCAATCAAAGATTCATTACTTAGGGCATGTCATCTTCGAAGAAGGTATCGTCATGGATCCCGCAAAGGTCGAGGATATTATGGAATGGCCTACGCCAACGAATTTCTCAGAAGTTAGTAGCTTCATGGGATTAGTAGGATACTATCGACAGTTCATCAAGGGATTTTCAAAGATAGAAAATCCGATCACGGAATTGCAGAAGAAGAACAAGAAGTTTGTTTGGACCGAGAAATGCGCGAAATCATTTAAGAGGCTCAAAGAGTTGTTGACAATGACACCAATACTAAAATTCCCTGACATGGACGCAGACTTCTTGGTATGCATTAACACATCCAAGGAAGGCTTAGGCAGAGTCTTGATGCAAGACAGTCGAGTGATCGCTTACATCTCGAGGAAACTGAGAAGGCATGAGGAGAACTACGTGATGCACGATTTGGAGTTGTTAGTCATTGTATATCCCTTGAAGGTTTGGAGGCACTACCTTGTTGGACGAAAATTTGAACTAAATACAAACCACTGTGGACTACAACACATCTTTATGCAAAGCGACCTCAATGCGCGACAATGGCGATAGTTGAAATTACTTAGCAAGTATGACTTCGAGATTACTTACATAAAAGGAACAGTGAACCGAGTGGCAGATGCATTGAGTCGAAGACCACACATATTTTTGGTGTTTCCTCTTCAGATGAATCTACGTGAAAAGATTCTAACTTTACAATGTGACGATGACTGGTACACAGAGGTCGAGGGTTTTATCGGACAAAACACAATGATTGTACCAAGATTTGAAGGATTTACATTTGACGACGATGGATTATTGAGGTTTAAAAATCAGATTGACATACCACTGAATGATGAGTTGAGGAGTTTGATCCTAAACAAGGCTTATAGAGCAGTGTACATGGCTCACCCAGGAGTCATGAAGATGAGGGCAAACCTTAAACCCTTATTCTTCTGGAAGGGAATGAAGGCAGATATAGTCAACTATATGGTCAAATGTCTAGAATGTCAACAAGTGAAGGATGAACATAGACATCCAGCAGGATTACTATAGCCACATGTTATTCCAGAATCGAAGCGGGAGGTTATTTCGATGTATTTTATTGCTGGATTTCCATTGACGGCAAGGAGACACGACTCCATTTTCGTAGTAGTAGACACTCTGACAAAGAGTTCTCACTTTATTCATGTGTGTATGACTTATCAGGCACCTGACATAGCTAGATTTTTCATCACTGAGATTGTGAGGCTACATGGTGTGCCTAAGAGGATTATATCCGATCGAGGATTGGTGTTTACTGGACAATTTTGGACAAGTTTCCAAGAGGCATTGGCAACCCAAATTAACTTTAGTACTGCGTACCACCCAGAGACTGACAAGAAGACCAAAGGAACAAACCAAACCTTGGAGGACATGTTGCGCATGTACACGATGGACCAACAAAAAAGTTGGGAAGAATTCTTGCCACTGGTGGAATTCACTTATAACAACAGTTACCAAAGCACCATTAAGATGGTGCCTTTCAAGTTTCTTTACAGGGGACCATGTCATACGCCTTTGAGTAGGGATCATCTTGAGGATAGGGTCCTGGTGGGACCATAAGCGATCCAAGAAATGAAATAGCAAATGAAAACAATAAGACAAAGGATTAAAGAAGTGCAGGATCAGCATAAGAGTTATGTCGATGTGCACTGTGTTGACTGTAGTTACGAGGTCGGCGATCGAGTCTTCTTGCAAGTAAACCACATAAGAGTTTTATCAAGTTTGGAAAGGGAGCTAAATTCTCTCCTAGGTTCATGGGACCTTTCGAGATTGTGGAAAGAAAGGGACACATGGCCTATCGACTAGCCTTGCTTGATTCTTTGAGGCGTATGCACGATGTTTTTCATGTATCTGTTTTGAGACATTATATTAGTGATCCTACACATGTTATTGACATGAGTTCCTTGCAGGTATCAGACGAGGGGGTGTTCACGACTGAGCTAATACACATCTTGGATCATCGCATTCGACAGCTATGACGTCGAATGGTAGATCAGGTCAAGACCTAGTGGGACAACTATAGTCCGCACTAGGCGACCTAGGACGACGCATATGATATCCGCCAGCAATTTCCATTTTTGTTTGATAGATAGACTCATGATACTATGATAGACATTATTTCGACACTTATACTGTGAAACTTCGAGATGAAAATTAGACCAAGAAGGGGTGTATGTAACATCCCACTCTTGCACACTGAGAAAACTTATTCTTTGAGGACACTTTCTTGCATGTGATCCATATTATTATGCTATTAAAACATTTGATTTTGATTATGAGGTGTTATGAGTTGTTGTCATGTTGTTTTGTTGCATTGACATAGACAGGTGCTATTGACTCGGTTTTACTGAGTGTGTAGGATTTCAAACCTTGAGGATGCAGAGGCATTGATGGAACCCATTGGATTCTGGATCGAGTCGGGGAGTGAACTAATGGGGTTTGATTGTTTTATATGTGATATTAGTGCATCTGATTAGATGATATGATATGGATATATTTATGACATGATTCGTTGATGATGCAAGTTGATGATAGCTTGTCGAACAAAATCACATGTGGAGTAGAGAGGTCATGCTTGACTACCAGAGATGCTGAGGGAGAGGTGTGGGCAAAATCCCTACCACAACCTACTAGAAATTCCGTTGTGGCTCGAAATTTAGGTTAACGATTACCTATTTTGAGAGGACCCACAATGCCGTGAGGGCAGACTGCGACAGTCGCTCACAATGATTCTAAGGGGAATGCAATAAGGCAGGGGCCTTATTCCTTAGAGGCCTTTAGTCTCCCAAAAGATCACCTAGAAGAGTATTGACTCCAGGGGTTTTTGATGTCTACCAAGTCAGTCAAGAGGCGAGTGGCACTCTCATAGCACATGGTGCGTCCTGAAGGGCACGTCGAGCAAGAGAAACATAAAGAGGGAAGTGGCACCCTTGGAGTACCTAGTGCGTCATGAAGGGCACGTCACGTGGTTAGTTAATGATTGGATAAACCTAGATGGCTTTAGGACAATAAAGTGTTAAGGAAGATTTGAAACCTTTCCCTTAAAAAAAATAAAATAAAAAATAAAAATGTGTCGCCCAACATAGGAAAATAAGGTCTAGGTCTAATCTTTGTTGGTGGTCAAATTTTACCTTTTTATAATATATATATATATATATATTAAATTTTAAAAAATAAATAAATAAATAAATATTATCTTCATTAACCTTGTGATAAAGAGGGGGTAAGAAATTAAAGTGATTTATAAAAGAAAAACTTTTGGGATAAAACTTAAAAAGGGGAATGATTGTTTTACTTTTTATGCTAATTAAAAATTTAATTCATTAAATTTGGGGAAAAAGGGTAAGTTTATGCACATGCCTTTTTGAGTTTAATTAGAAAGGGAAAAAGGGAAAATCTAAAATAATTAGGAAACTAGGAAAAAGCGGAAACCTTAAAAGAAGGGGAAACATTAGGAAAAAGAAGTTAGTCCAACTTAGTAAGGTATCTACCATTTAAGAACTTTCTAATTTAAAAATGAACTAGAAAATTAATAATGGGGAAACTCATTAAAACCTGTAAGGGAATTTGGGGACACCTAAGAGTGACTCTAGGTGGGTGAGGGAAATAAGGGTAATTAATTAATTAAAGAAATTAGTTTTTGGTGGAATGAAGGAAATGGGTGACACATGTATGAGGAGGATTATTATGAATTAAATTAATGAACAGTAAATTAAAAGGGGCTTTGGGAAAGTTTTTGACTTTGAAAATCTATATAATGGAAGGAGGAGGAGGATGAAATATGTCTTTTGTTTTGCGTAACGTTACGCTGCAGAAATCTATACTTGACTGACTTAGCTTGTGGGAGTTTGGATACCTAGCTCGGTGAGGAGTGGTAGCTCGGCCTTGCGAGGTGAGCTGGGAGCTAGTTGATTCTTTGGTTAGTGTGCATGGCCCCTTTACGGTTTGGGGGGATAAGGGGGAAGAAGAGTACCCCTAGCATTGGCTAGGAGGTACCTGTGAAGTCTCATCGATCGGCAAGAGGGATTTGCACTGAGTGTCTGAGACATCAACTCAGAGCGGGCGATCAGGCAATGGTACGCTTTATTTATTTTTGCATGGTAGATTGTAGTATGATTTATGCCTTGGATCTCCATGTTTAATTGGGTAACGAAATTGATTGTCTTAGCGTTCTAGTTGATGACTGGATTTTTTTTCCATAGCCTTTAGCTCAATGAGTGATTGACTCCCATGGCCTTTGATTCCCAGCATGTCTTGACCACCCTTTGGTGTTTTGATTTGTGAATATTGTGGTTGTTTTTTCCTTGCGTCCCTAGCTCATCATTCCTCGCCTTAGAAGTTGACCAGTAGCTTGATATACGGTCGTTGCTTCAACATTAATAAACCTATGGATCTCAACGCCCTGCTCTTATGTGTGTGGATGATGAGCGAAGGACATTCCTGTCAGCTGTCTACCTTCGTTGTTTTCCTTGACTGATTGTTTTGACTTGCGCCATCTAGCAAAGACCTCTGCATATGGATTATCTTGCATCCTTGTTGGTTTTTCTCTACGCCTTGACTGATAGAATCCCTACGATCATTTCAATGACTTTTCCCAATGGATCCTTGCGCTTCTCTTACTGTTGTTTGTGTTGTATTGGTATCATGGCAATGGAAAAATGATTTGATTTCTTGTCTGCATTTTTATAATGCTATCTTGGAAATGGAAAAACGTTTTTATTTGTTATTCATGTATGCATTGTATTGGTATCTTGGCAATGGGAAACGATTGATTTCCTATCTACATTTTTATATTGGTATCCTGGAAATGAAAAAAAAAACATTTTTTTGTTATTCTTGTCTGCGTTGTATTGGTATCCTGGCAATGGAAAACAAATTCATTTCCCTGTCTGCATTTTTATAATTGGTATCCTGGTAAGGGAAAAACGTTTTGGTTATTCTTGTATGCATTTGCATTTGGAATCCGGGAAATGAAAAAGGGAAACCTTACTTATCCCTCTCTGTAGTTTTTTTGTATTGACCTCAGTGCTTTCAGAATCCATACTTGACAGCAATTTCGATGCTCATGACTGTGATGTCACCGTTTTACCCTGACCGCCACCCTCTAGATCCTGAGAAGTAGAAAATTTTCATTGATTCTTGTATAGATTTGATTTTGCAAATCCTTTTTGATAACAAATTGCCATTCAAAACGTGACTGAGATTATTGTTAAATGACCACGAATTTTCCATAAAAATGATTGACTGAGTTTGTTGTTGAAGGGACGTGAATTTTCTATTTAGAATGAAGACTGTGTTTGCTGGAATGCCCCCAAATTTGCCATTAAATGTCGAATTGGTTTGTTGTTGAATGGACACGAATTTTCCCTAAATGTTAACTGTGTTTTTTGTGGAATGACCACGAGTTGATCATTCAGTAGTTTTGTTTTGTCCCTTCTATTCTCCTTCAATTTGAATGTACCCAACGTTCTCACTGCCAAATTAAATATAATTTTTTATTTGTGTAGAATTCAAGAGCATTGATGCATCATAACCCTGCAGTAGCACCAATCCAGATCACTTTAATTATCATAGTATAAGATATGGAATCCAAATCTTGAACACACACAGTAATGTAAATACACATTAAAACAATAATGTATGTACACATTTAAATAGTTGGCATACCCTCACGAAGCAATCATGGTAGTGTAGTCTCAATAGAGAGGCCGCTAGAGTTGGATCTATGCGTATGTATTTCTTCACCACTTGTTGAACAATGCTCTTAGAAAATGGGCAGTTTTTCGTGTAGAAATTATATATGAGTTGCTCTTTGGCCTCACACACTGACACTAGTAGTAGTGCTGCATTTAATGCAACTCTCAACGTAACAAGAACAATAGCACAGATGACTAAATTAAAAACAACACACAACTTACTAGGCAACATCTTGCACCTGAAGTATTTGTTTGCACAGAAATATTTTGAGACACTGGAGATGCTTATAGACTTGAGATATATAGTTGTAGGAACTTTTTACAAAGTTTTTGGGAACCTGTGAATGGAAATGTTTTCAATTAGTTGGGAAATTTGTAGTTTTTATTAAGTTTCAATGTCAATGAAATGGGAGATTGGGAATGGGGAGATTAAAATGAGTTTGGTATAGAAAGTTTTAAATTAAAAAATTCTGGGAAATTCGTAGTTTTTATTAAGTTTCAATGTCAATGAAATGGGAGATTGGGAATGGGGAGATTAAAATGAGTTTGGTATAGAAAGTTTTAAATTAAAAAATTGTTTTTTTTTATTTTAATTTTCTATATTATTAATTTAACATGTAAATCTTATTATTTCATTATTACAACACAAGACACCTAACACCTAAGTTATTACAAATATTTTTATATCTTTAAGTAACTGCTATGTTAATGGCCTTGTTATATTGCTACAACAATGTTAGTAGTTAGCAGTTTCCATCTCCATGATAATAGACAACTAGTATTGTGGGTTCGGTCAATCTAAGCTAGACTACATGTTGAGATTAAATTGTTCATAAGTGTTATAACAACAACACCCTACATTAAGATTGTTAATATTGTTAGTCAAGTTAATGGCTAGTTGGATGGAGATTTTGGATTAATATTGAATTGTCCATTTAGGTTGTAATAATGATTAAAATTAGGTCGGTGCGTAAAGACTAGATTGCCAATTTTAGACTTGCTAAATTGATTATAATGGAGGTTAGATGGTATTTATAATTATAGTTTTAGTATTGTTTACTTAGATTTGCAAGATTGATTGTATTAACGTTAATTTAGCGGGTGCATTATTGACTAATTGTAACTTGGACGTGCCCCATTTAGAATGGAACCCATGTTAAAATATTTTGTAATCGTGGACTGCTTAGACTGGGTGATTGGTTGGGTCAGGGACAATGTCATGTATTGGTTGGCGTCATCCCTTGTCTCATCCTCTGACATTTTGTCGACTTGTTGTTGGGGTATGGTTGTGGTTTTTCTTTCGGTATTCGGTTTCTAGCGCGTCAAATTTATCTAGAGTCCTCGATTCTAATAGGATGTGTGGTGCCAAGGTTGTCGATGTGTCTATCACCTGGGGACGGCATGATTCCTGATGAGGGGATCATGGCACACCCAATGGGATAGCAGCGAACGAAAACCTGGCCGGAGTCGGTGTGTGTTGTGGAGGGTTGTCGACCATGGTAAGTTGCTTGGACGCATGGGTGAAACGCCTTCATGCGTTGGGTTTGTGTGCATTGAGTTTTTAGTCTTGTTTGTCAACGCCGTTGTGTCGGGAAGGGGAAGTTGTCCCTTGGCATGTAGGAGTGTCTTGTTGCGTCGGGCAATTAGTCGTTCCTCCTTGTTTTCCTATGCATGTTTCGTCGAGTTTTCCTTGTGCCAGTGAGTGGAGTCATAGTTTCCTATTTCCTGGGTTGTGTGCTTCTGTTCGTCATCTATGGTGTGGTTAAATTGTTATCGTCGTTGCCTTCTTGTCTCTTAATTCTTAAAAACAAAAAAAAAAATGCTTCGCCCGAGGCCGTAACGAAGGGGTCATTACATTCCATGGGAAAGTCGGTGAAGAATGTATGTGTACCCAACTTTTAAGTATGGGTCAGATTAATCATATATGCAAGTGAAATCTTGATATTTGGTTTTAATTAGAAAACTTGTTATATCACAGTTCTGATGATGACATTGATGACAAATTTGTCCAATGCTTAAAGATGCGGTGACTAAATCAATCAAACTTGTCCACACATAATTTTTTGCTAACTTTCAAGGGGCGTAGATTGCCCTGAAGAAACTCAGTCAAGTAGCATCTAGATCTTTTAAGTAACACAACCCGGCCATAGAGACCACAAATAACACAACCAAAAACAAAAACGTATTGAAACAAGACATAGTGTGGAAGCTTGCATTCAAAACAATGCATAGATGAATTAATATGTGTCGTCCGATGGGTTGACCAGAAAGTGTGAGCTCAGTAGAATATGTGATGATGGGTCAAGTTATTTCACACAGAATTAGCTTATTAATAATTATGCACAATGTTTCTATTGATGGAAAGCAAATAAGATATTTTTAAAGATTGATTTTCAATTTGGCCAGTTTACTTAGTATCTATTTATTTCAATTTCAGTGTTTTTTAATTTCTGCCTTTTTACTCTATGCCTATATCAACTTTGTATTTATATCTCATTTTTGGAAAATTAAGTGAAATTACCTTTCGTTTTATTTATATAAAATTTAAAAGAGAATTAGTATACATTTTTATTTAATTAATTTGAATATTAAATTTAATTTAACTTCTGCCTTTTTCGTCTATACCTATATCAATTTCGTATTTATATTTCATTTTCGGAAAATTAATTTAAATTACCTTTTGTTTTATTTAAATAAAAAAAATGGTATACATTTTTAATTAATTAATTTGAATATTAAATTATTTTAATTTTCTCAATAATTATAATAAATATTATATTCAAAAATGATTTGAGCTTTAATATGTGTAAGTATTGTAACTTTTTTCTCTTTGAAACAAAAATTTATGTTTTTTGAGTAAAGAAAATATTATATTTCAAAAAATATTTATTATTATTGTTTAATAATTGAAGTTAAATATTTTATTAATGAGAATTTAGTAATGTAGTAGGAATGTAGAATAAATTGATATATCAATTGCAATTTTTAAAAATATTTTTAAATAAATCTTTTAATGCTATGTTGTATGAGTTTTGGAAATGTGGGAAAGTGAGTAGAGGTTTCTCTCAAATTTGTAGGAAACTTGAATTTGGAAGAGGCAATAATATGTATTAAAAAAATATAAAAAATATTTTAGATTACAATGTATAGAGATATTGATACATTTTAAATCTTATTTCAATAAAATGGAAGGTCAACAGAGGACAATGTTTATCCTATTGCAACAACTACAATATTAAAGTTACTAATTTAATTTGTGCTAATAATTATACCAATATATTTAACACAATAATATCCATAAATATTCCATTAAAAAATGAGAAACAAAATTGAAAATACATATATACAATTTTAACATTGTTTTAAAATTAAACTTTACATATATAAACATTAAACATCTTTGTAAATTTGAAGCATTATTTTTTTTTTATTGGAAAAAAAAGAGTACTACTTTTCTAATATGGGCTAAAAAATTTCCATATCCACAACTATAAAGTGAGTATTATTAAGTTTTTTTACTTAACTAATTTTTGAAATAGTATTTACTTAGTTTAGTCTTAATTGTATAGTGGTATTTTGAATAAATATAAATAAAATATTTGTAAAAAATAATATATTTGTAATAATGGAATAAATATATTTACATTTTAATTTAATATAATTCTAATTTAAAACTTTTAGTTTAGGAAACTTGTTTTCAAACTTCCATTTCATTAATGTTGAAGCTCTCAAATTCCCTAAAAAATTACCAACTAAAAAAATAACTCATTTTATAACTTTTCAACATTAAAATAATTTTGTCAATACATATCATTCAAATTAAAATAGAAAAATACTTTTCAAATTTCATGACTAGATGCATATTGTACTTGGAAAAAAAATGAAATAGACAATAATATACGATAATTTTTCAAATTTCATGACTAGATGCATGTTGTACTCGAAAAAAAAAAATGAAATAGACAATAATATATGATAATTTTTCATATAAGATCATTTTCATTTTGATCCGTGAGGAAACGATATTTCCAATCCTTTTAGTTCAAAGTGGTGCTCTTCCTCATTTGAATTGTATAATTAAAAAAATTCAATGGTTGATCTTGAACGATTTTTTATTTTATTAAACAAAAGATTGAAAATATGTGTATCATTCATATTCAAATTTAAAAATAAAAATAAAAAATTTCAATGGTTAATATTGAACGATTTTCTATTTTTCCTAAACAAAGATTGAAAATATATATATCATTCAAATCCAAATTAGAAAAAAAAAAAATCAAAGATTGAAACATATATATGTAGTAAGATTTTTATAAACATGTAGAGTGACCTCATGTACTTTCCTCTGGGTCCTCTCAAGAAATTATTCTCTACAACAATATATAATTTTGTACCCCATAGTAATGATATATAACTAGAAATATACTGTGCTCGGGAATTTATTATTAACTCTTTCCAACCACAAGATATTTTCAACAATCGACACCACTGGGATGATTCGATTAGTCGGATGGGTATATTTCAACCTTAATATCCATTCCTGTAATAACTCTGAAAGAAACATAAATATGATTCATGCAAATCAGTAAACACATAACTCTGTAAATATCAGCACGGTGTATATCTGGAAGCCTTATTATCTTTCTACACGAACTCCAATTGCTTTGTCTCCAACCATATTTCAATATCTTTCTTTGTAGGATTCCATGGCTTGAACATCCCTTTCTACCAATGCATCTTCTTCATCAAACCCCTTCCTGGCTCTCCTTCTGAGTTTTAGTCAGCAACAAAATCATTTGTTGGATGTATGGGCTGACCCAGGTTCCACCTTAGTTCTCCAAAAAAACCCTTATTACCATCGATCATTCTGGTAAACCAAAAGGATACACCGCGCATAGAGTGCACAACACAGTCTCACGCGAGATGGTTTATGGGTGACTGTAGGACGCAGGTGTCTTTAGTCATGGAAGGGATTCATGTTGTTCTTATTACTCTTATTTCTACTTAACCATGCATTCTATTATAATATTCATCAGATCTATTCATTCATTCATTCTTAACATTCATTATGCATATCTATTCTAGTGTGAGTTGTAAGTAAAACCATTGATTCATTTATCTAACCATTCAATCATAACAACGAAAATAGTAAAACATTCAGACACATTGCACATAGGGTTTTACCATGACTCACCCCCCTTGGGGCTACATCTACAAAGATCTTATGCTTCTTTTCTTATTTATCAAAAGGCCTTGCACGCATTACATCATAATAAAGAGTAGTGTCGCAGACCAAGATCGCACCAAGTTCCATAACTTGTGACCTAATCTTCAACTACATCTCCAGATTAACTCTGGATCTAAACTCCACAACTCTCAAAACAAACTTTAACGCCAAAAAGATACTCCAAGTACTCAAAAAGTCACACAAATATCTCACAAAGCATAGGTGGGATACATATATACATCCCTCATTCTACCTTAGACTTCTTCTATTTATATTACAAAAATGGGTTAAACCCTTACAATATGACTTCAAAACCCTAACCCTAACATGGCTAGGTTTGTCCACATCTATGTCGGATTTCCAAAAATCCTGTGGTGTGGTGCTTTTCCTCAAAATGTGGCATTCTCGCCTTCTTGGTCCAATCTACCTTGTTTTTTGTGTTGTTCTCCCAAAAATGTCTACTCTAACATCTAATATTTACTAGTTTTTGAGGATATTGAGAATAGTTTGAGAACTTATATAAAATTATAAAAAAAGAGAGATATAGTATATTTATGGACATATTCACCTATATGTGTTGATATAGAACTTAAAAAGGGTCTTTAAAAAAAAAAGTGTTCTTTCCTGGAAAAATATTAAACACAAATAGGCCTTGGATTATGAGAACACAACATTCAAGTGTACAATATGTCATGTTCCAAGACATTTACAAGATACTTTTTCCAAAGTTTGATTTCTTCCTCCCATGAAAAAGGAACCAAATCAAAACCAAAAAGATGGATGTTTTTGGAGGAAACAATTTCATATATTGACCTTAATCAGAATGAGGTGAATCAATATTCAAACATGTTGATTAGTGAATGCATTCCTTTCTCAAGGCATAAAGTTGAAGCAATGAACATAGGATAAACCTCCTTGAGGGAGGTTGTGGTAGTTGACACAGCTCTAGGTGGAACAAAAATACATAATGAAACTAATACCTCAAATTCAAATGATAAATAGGTTCATTTGAATAACTCTACTCTCTTAAATTTTGAATCATAGTTAGTGTTGGGTATGTGTTATATTCTTTGCATGTGTGTGTGTGTGGGTGCGTCAGATACGACGACTGCGTCTGACGATCCCTTCACCTAGGGCGGTTTTTGCTATTTTTAGGCGGTTTTTGCTATTTTTAGCTGATTTGTAAATTAATCCCGTATTAAGGGATTAGGGTTTTGGTATCTACGGAATACCTAAAAACATTGTATATATTGTATGGCGAATGGTGAAATTCGATATAATGAAAAAGA
>JASDQU011441893.1:0-19193 GCA_032191745.1 Picea mariana | reverse complement strand
AAGCTACATGAAAGTATAAATAAGAGGAAAAAGTCTCTCATATCATTGAATATATATTTTGTGAAAGGTTATTTGGGCAGGTATTATTGATAGAAAAAAGTGTGGCAGAAAAATTGCAGCAGAAAAAGTGTGGCATGAAAAGTGCGGAAGAAAAAGTGCGCCAGGAAAATTGCAGCAAGAAAATCGCAGCAGGAAAAGTGCGGGAAAAAAAGTGCGCCAGGAAAATTGTGGCAGGAAAATCACGGTAGGAAAAGTGCGGCAGAAAAACCACGGCAGGAAAAGTGCAACAGAAAAAGTGTGGTAGAAAAACCGCAACAGAAAAACCATGGCAGGAGAATGCTACAAGAAGAAAAATGTATGGTTTTCATATGTGTAGTGTTGAACTTATGAATCTAGTTGAGGGTTTTCCTTGTAAATCTGTTGGATTCCCTCTTGAAAGTTTAGGGCTTGTTGTAGAATGGTTTTGAGGAAGATATATTGAAGTATATTGTCAGTGCACTTAGTTTGATTTATTGTCATATCTTGTGGTGCATTGTGAGAGACACTTGTTATTGGTATTGGTATATGATTGGCTTATCAATGATACATCCTTGAGGCTACATAAAAGTGAGGTTATGGCACATGGTTTGATGTAAGGGTTTATGGTATTTGGTTATGGATAGCATGATGTAAATAGCAATGGATTTCATTTGGGAAGGATTACCTAATCCGGTAAGAGAAAAGGTTGGTAAATCTTCATCAGCTAAAGAAATTTTGGATAAGTTACATGACATATATTCTTCACCCATCACAGATTCAAAAAATTCCAAAGAAGATTCATATACAGATCAAGAAGAATTATGTTCACCATATCAAAGAGATTCAAAAGATGAAGAGTACATAATCACTAGAGGTATGTTGTTTTTCTTTAATTGTGAAAAACACGGACATCTTGAAATAGAATGCCAAGAGGGAAATGGGAAAGAAAAACTAATTCAAAACGAAAATCATTATGAAGAAGAATTTATTAGTGCTTTAGATGAACTAAGAGAAGAAAATAAGTCACTCAAGAAAGAATTTATGAAACAAAAGGAAAGTGTTCACATTTTTTAAGAAGCCCTAAAGGTCATCGAGAACTTAAAAATTCATCTTGAAGAAGCGTAAAGAACATAAGAAGTCATGAAGTCTCAGAAAATGAAGAAATAAGAAGAGGTTGAGAAGCTTGAAGAAGAAGTTGTCACATTGAGAAGTAAATCATCAAGCTCAACAAGAACGTTGAAGAGACAGAAACATCCACATCAGTTATAGAGAATGAAGAGAAGCACTCTAGGTTGCTAGAAAAGAAGAATGAAGAAAATAGAAAGAGTTATGCAGAAGTAATCAAAGGAAGGAATCATAGTCAACCAGAATCTAAGAAAAATATTGAAGATACATCTTCAAGAAGACCATCCATTTTCAATCCACAAAGAATATTCAATCATGATCATGATCAGTCAAGGAAAAAATTTAGAAGAACTACACCACAAAGAAGATCATTCACTCACAGGTATGTAAATTTATTTTATGTTCATTGTTTTATTGTACTAACTTTGGACATAAGGTTGCAGATTGTAGGGATTATAAAAGAAATGTTCAAGCAAGAAATGCCTATTTATCCACACGTAACATTGAATGTTACAAATGTAATAACTATGTACACATAGCTAGTGATTGTAGAAGAATGATAGATACTTCCATGAAAGAGAACATTGATATTAGATTTAAGAAAGTATGGATAAGAAAACACAAAGAACAGGTGAACAAAGACCAGGTCCTAGAGATCACAAGATTGACAATAAACCGAGATGAAGAAAATTCTACAGAGAAAAAGAAAGATGTCAGATACAGAAAGGTTTGGAAAACAACTGAAAGAAAAGAAGTACAGGTAAATAAGGAACAGGTTCAAGAGATTGTACTTTCAGGCATTGTAATGAAATATGAATCCACAAACAGAAAGAAAGAAGTCAGAGCTCATAGAGACGATGAATCTACCAATGAAGATGATGATGAATACACATCAGAGTAGGAATTGTTCTGAGCCATCCGACATAGAGACTCCCAGGTAACATGAATATTAGACAGGGGGATTCTATGCGATAGTTGTGACAGACCAAAGAACCATCCTTCGAGCATCTTGCAGAGTTTAAATAGATAGATCCAGAGCAGTCAGTTAGCAGAAGTACAATGAGTTGTAGTAGTGAATATTTCATGATAGTATAGTGATAAATGGGTCAATAGTATGGATAGAGATGGATTCATAAGAACACTTAGTAGGTTTGGAAAAATATATGACAGTGGACAAGAGCATGGATTCATAGATTGGTTCAGAGAGTGGTTTAGAGACAAAGGAACATAATCATAATGGATAATAATTACACAGTAAATGGCTCGATCAATGCTAATGGATTCAAAATTGACAGATATTTTTTGGACACATGCAGTGCATACAATAATTCACATTCAAAATAGAGTAATGCTCAGAAACAACAATGAAAAAACTCCGTACGAGCTATGGAAATGAAGACCAAAAAATGTGAAGAACTTAAGAGTATTTGGAAGCAAATGCTACATCAAAAGATAAGATGGTAGAATGAGAAATTTTGACTCGTGTGGAAAAATGAGGACTAGTTGGTTACTCAAGTACAAGGAAAGCATACAAGTGTTACAATCTGAGGTTGAACAAAGTTGTGGAAAACATCAATGTAACAATTGATGAAACAGGTGGACAAGAATTAAAGTAAGAATAAAATGAATCAATGGAACAACTTTACGAAGAAGATGTTAAACACACTAACCACACTGAGAAGGGGTGAATCAGTGTAGGGCTCTTTTTAAACTTCCCTTCACAAAAAATCCTTAGTTAGAAATCATCATTTACTCATCACTTATTACTGTCATTTATAACCAGTTGTATGTGAACATATATCAACAACGGATAACAAAAACATATATTATCAACAAGTCATAACTACAAATAACACAAGATTATGTACAATTTTATTATGGACTACAATCCTTGGGTTTATCAACAACAACTAAATAGAGTTACAACTCCACAAGAACACCAGCTCTGGAATGCAATATTCAACTTACACAAATCAATACCAACTGAGAAGAGGAATCAATCATCAACAGATACCAATATATCAACAGGTATTCTACCTATTAGTAGTGCATCATGCGTATGTATGTGCCCTACCAATAGTGTAGCTCGTGTATGTACGGGGTCTGGCTCACAACAACCTGCATGTGCCTTCTCAAGAACTGGGGTTTTCTCTCTCCATGAAAACTCAAATATTTTGCATCCTCTGTCACATCTACTTATGCCCTTCACTATTCAATCTATACCATAACCAATCACAACACATCTATGCTCTCCAACAACTTACTCATGCTCTTCAATCATACAATATAAATGTTACTCAATCATGTATAAGTAACCAGTATACTATGGCAACCATATTAGTACTAAAACATAAGAGTGTTGCTCACTCTATCAATCAAACAACATAAACCATATCATGACATCCATACCAATAATTCATTAAGCATTCACCATACCATAAGCAAGAGTATCCATCAAAACAAACATGTAACCATACCAAAACTTCTATGGCAGATCTGAGCCCATAGAATGAAGATATGGAACTTGCTTCATCCTTCAGGAACCTAGCACTAGCTCACACTCAAGTCTCTGTGACTTTCTTCAACTATACATGCTCTGATATTCTTCATCCCGCGTGTGTACGTGCCCTACTTCACTGTATCCCGTGTATGTATGCGTTGAGGCTCACTGCAGCCTGCATGCTCCTTCAGAAACTAGGGTTTCTGAACTTCTGAAACTTTCGTCATCAATATCTCAGACCTATGGAAACTTTGATGCATCCATGAGAACTTGCAATCACTCTCTTCCTCAAAATAGATCTTCAATATATGCTCAAGAGAGATTTTATTTACAAGAGACCCTTGCCTCTTATTTATACTCTCCAACTAGCTTCCTTAGAAACATCCACTAGGCCACTTTGTCCACATATCCACTTTATCCACAAAACCAGTTGTCCACATAGGCACTTTGTTCACATGGCCACTTGTCCACTTAACCTACTTTCCTTATTTTAGGGTTAACCCACTTATAACCACTTTCCATAATTAGAAAGTTCTCCATTAAATTTATTATTTAAGTAATCCTCTTTGACTTTATCACTTCACTTTATTATTTAAATAATTTATTCTTTGTAAGCACTTTGACCTTTTTGACCTTTTGGGGCTTCTATCCAACACATGAGGGTCCTCCAACTTCGTAAGACCATAACTCTCAAACCGTGAGGAGTTATGTGACGGTCCACATACCACCGAAAATGACATGACAAGAAATATCCATCTAGGATAGTTTCACTGAAAAATCCATTGATTCTTGTTTCATTATTCCATAATTAAGCATGGGTTCTCTAACCATACTTATAGGATAACTCAACCAAAAAGCGTCTTCCCATGAGGGATTTCACCATAAGGGAACCACTTTGGATTTTGTCCATTTGTACTTCCTATCAACTATGACAAGACAATAATGAGTCAGATTTACATCAATCCAACTGGAATAACCCATGACAATACATTACTATGACATTGTCCCTTTGTCATTGATTCTATGCATGACCACATGATCCAATGATCAATACATTAATGCATCATATATCAATGAAAACACATCGATCCGTCTTCATCTATGCATGAATCCATCTATGCATCATATATAAATGACAACTCATTGATATCCATTCATTTACAATAATGACAGTACATACTTCATCATTGTTCCTTTGACATCAATGACAACATGATCCAACAAAAGAAGAAGAAGAAGAAGAAGTATACATCGAACAACCAGAAGGATTTCAGTTGTCAGAGAATGCATATTACATGTACAAATTAAAGAAGGCCTTGTATGGTATAAAACAGGTCTTAGAGCATGGTACTCGAGACTAGATAAATATCTACAGCAGGAAGGGTTCAGAAAAGGAAGTGCAGACAACAACCTCTACATCAAGGTAACTCAAGATAGTATTTTATTAATTGAATTTTATGTTGATGATATTATTTTTGGAAGAAATGATGACAGGTTAAGCTAGAAATTTGCAAAGGATATGTAGAATGAATTTGAAATGTCATTATTTGGAGAATTATCCTTCTTTATGAGTCTTCAGATATGCCAAAGGAACCAAAGAATTTTTATTTCTAAAACTAAGTATATCAGAGAAATGTTAAAGAGGTTCAGAATGGAAGATTGCGAACGAGTTACCACTCATATGCAAACCAGGTGCAAGTTGAGCAAAGATGATGATTCAAAGTCTACCGACTATAGGAAATACGGGTCAATGATTTGTAGCTTACTATATGTGACAACATCTAGACCATATGTAATGCAGGTAGTTGGACATGTGGCACGATTTCAAGAAGCACTAAAGGAATCACATGTCTTAGCAGTGAAGAGGATTTTCATATATCTCAAAGGAACATAAGAGTTTGGATTATGGTATCCAAAAGGAAAGGATCTATTATTTATTTCCTACACAGATGCAGATTGGGCAGGTTGCATTGATGACTGACGAAGCACTACTGGAGTAGGATTCTAATTGGGTGAGTGTTTAGTATCTTGGCTAAGAAATAAATAATCATCAGTATCTTTATCTACAGCTGAAGAAAAGTATATTCCAACAACATGATGTTGTCATAGGTTCTATTGATGAAACAAACTCTAACAGATATACAGGTTGAGTATGATGATCTCATTTCAATCTATTGTGATAATACAAGTGCCATGAGTATCTCAAAGAACCTAGTGATGCACTCCAAGAAGAATCACATTCCAATAAAGTATCACTTTATACGGTAACAAGTTGCAAAGAAGAACACCAGAGTTGAATACGTGGGCACAAAAGAACAAGTGGCAGACATATTTACAAAACCGCTTCCATCGGAAGCCTTTGAGTATCTTTGCCAGAGACTCGAAGTAATTTCTACTCCAAAATGAATGCTTTTGAATGCTTATCTTATATGTCGTAAATTTACACGAGGAAGCACCATAAATAGGAAATTTCAGATTGGGAGATCAGTTTCAGGAAGATTTCAGTCAAGGGGAGCAGCCCCGGATGGAAAGATACCTTTTCCATTGATGACAAAGGGGAAGAGATTTATCAGATGAAAAGGTAAATTCTTGGAGGAGGAGCACATAAGCATGGTTCCAGGGGGAGTGATGGTCACAGGGGGAGCATGAGTGATACGAATTCAGTATTGCATCAGAGTGTTTTCATCAATGTTAAAGGGGGAGATTGTTGATTATTTGAGTTGGTTGTCATTGATGTCAACACTTGAACAAAGTCCAGTAAATAATTTCAGTAGCACAAAGGTTTGGGTAATGGACCCAAGTGTGCTTGATGTATAATGGTATGAGTTTTAATATATTTGAAGGTAATACTATTCTAGATGGATATTACATGTCATACCATTTTTGGTGGTATGTGGAACGTTACATAACTCCTCACGTTTAGAGAGTTATGGCCATATGAAGTTGGAGAACCCTCATGAGTCATCTAGAAGCCCCAAAAGGTCAAAGTAGTCAAAGTGGTTGCAAAGAAGAAATTATTTAAATAATAAAGTGAAGTTATGAGTGTACTATAAGTCAAAGTGGATANATTTAAATAATAAAGTTAATGGAGAAATTACTAAGTGGAGAAGTGGTTAGAAGTGGGTTAGCCCTAAAATAAGGAAAGTGGGTTAAAATGGTTAGAAGGTAACCCCTTGAGGAAGCTACATGAAAGTATAAATAAGAGGCAACGGTCTCTCATTTAATCACCTATTGAATATCATTGAATATATATTTTGTGAAAGGTTATTTGAGCAGGTATTATTGATAGAAAAAAGTGAGGCAGAAAAATTGCAGCAAGAAAAGTGCGGCAGAAAAAGGGCGACAAGAAAACCATGGAAGAAAAAGTGCAGCAAGAAAATCATGACAAAAAAAGTGTGGCAGAAAAAGTGCGGTAGGAAAATCGTGGAAGGAAAAGTGTGGCAAAAAAAAAAGTGTGGCAGGAAAATCATGGTAGGAAAAGTGCAGCAGAAAAAGTGCGGTAGAAAAAGTGCGGCAGGAAAATCACGATAGGAAAAGTGCTGTAGAAAAACCATGGCAGAAAAACGTCGTTAGAAAAACCGCAAGCAGCAGCAGAATGCTACAAGAAGAAAAAGGTATGGTTTTCATATGTGTAGTGTTGAACTTATGAATCTAGTTGAGGGTTTTCTTTGTAAATATGTTGGGTGCCCTCTTGGAAGTTTAGGGCTTGTTGTAGAATGGTTTTGAGGCAGATCTATTGAAGTATATTGTCAGTGCACTTAGGTTGATTTATTGGCATATCTTGTGGTGCATTGTGAGAGACACTTGTTAGTGGTATTGGTATATGATTGTCTTATGAATGATACATCCTTGAGGCTACATAAAAGTGAAGTTATGGCACATGGTTTGATGTAAGGGTTTATGATATTAGATTATGGATAACATGATGTATTGCTAGAGAAATTTTGATGGTTATATTGGTATATGTGTTTGGTATATGGTTGAGGTACATGTTGCGTACATGGTTGAGACAATAGTTAATGGGTTGGCACATACATGAGGTGTATAGTTGATGATGTTGGTATATATTGATGAGTCATATTTTATGTGTATTTTATGCATGATTGGTACATATTTGGTGCATGGTTATTGTGACAGGTTATTTGTATAGGTTATTGTGACAGGTTATTTGTATAGTTTTGGTGCATGGTTGATGCATTTGTTTATGGTACAGGTTCAAGTACAGGTTGATGTATGGTACATGTTGGCACGGGTTATTATAGGTTGGTTACAGGTTGATTGGTACAGATTTACAACAGTATATCTCACAGTGATAATGTGACAGTGGTTTCATCATTCTACTTCTATGTCAGGGCGGTTGGAAAGGGCAAGGACATGTTGTTGTATCCACCTTCCGGTTGTAGCCGAAGAACATAGGGGGTTGTAGCCTCCTTCTGGTTGTAGCCAGAGAATTGGGGAGTTGTAACTTCCCTCGGGTTGTAGACTGAGAAACTAGGGGGTTGTAGCCTCCTTCTGGTTGTAGCCAGAGAATTAGGGAGTTGGAGATTCCTTCAGGTTATAGCCTGAGAAACTAGGGGGTTGGAGCCTCCTTCCAGTTGCAGCTGGAAAACAAAGGAAGTTGGTGCTTCTAATAAATGTAATTCTTAAAGACATATAAGAAAAAGCATTGTTTAGGTTTTCCTTTGCTTCACTGCTTAAACTTAGGGGTCTAACTAACCTGTTTTACCTTCTTAAAAATTTCAATTATAGGCACCTACTTTATATTTCAAATAATTAAGTCACTTATAACCTAATATGACTTTTTAATTTATAACATTAAAACCCTAAAACTTTTCCTTCCTGACTTTTTAGGTTTTCCTTAAGTGTCAGTGCTTTTACTTAGGAGTCTAGCTAAACCTCCTTAAACTAAACCTAAACCCCACCTTTCCTAGTAACTAGTTCACCTAACTTTATATAAAAAACTATAACCCTAAAAAGCTCCCTACTTTTAAAACTCCACCCCTAAAAACAACCTTAACTAAAGCTCCCTTCTTACACCTAATTCAATTAATTAAATAATTAATCACATAATTAAAAACACTAAAACTTATTTTCACTTAATTATAAGTAAACAACTTTACAAACTTAGTAATAATATATTATATATTATTATATTATTAGTTTAAAATTTATTTCAATCAATTAAATATTTAATCACATAATTAAAAAGCACTTAAAATTTATAATTAAATAACTATACAAACCTAGTATTAAGTCATTATATATTATTATATTATTATTTAGTTTAAAAATAATAATAAAATAAATTAATAATAAATTAATTAACTTCTGTAGGTTTCTAGACAACCGACCTAGGTTACAATCTTAAGAAACATCCTGCACAATAACTATTAATTGACCGAGATCAGTAAGCTATCATTTGACGATTAGTCCTGATAATGAATCCCGATTCGGATTCAAAATGTCGACAAAAATGAAACCAACTGTGGATTATCCGGCAAACAACTTCGAAAAAGCATTGTGTTATTTTCTCCCTCTTTGGGTTTCCACATAAAACACTAGTGTGTTGTGTATGTGTGTGATTGCTCATTTGTTCATTGTTTATTTACTTTGCAACTATTGAATGATAATGCTACATTGATATAGCACTTACATTTTATGGTGAAAAAGGATTAAATTTCTCTATTACTGATTCAACCCCCCTCTCAGTAATCCAACGCAAGGCATTGTGGCCATTTTGTACTTCCCAGAATGCATGAGTTTGAATGAGAGAGTAGTTTCCCCAGGTTGCATTCCAAATATTGGATCCATGGATTTGGTCATCAAGTCGAATGACTTGCTCTTGGGGAATGTGAGGGGTGTATTTTTTCCTCTAGAATCAGGCCCAAAGTTCCGCAGGCTATTTGAGCCAGTGCCACCAAATTTCTGCTCCCATGATATTATTGAGCTTGCCCGGGTCTCAGAGACCCAGTCCGCCCAAGGATTTTGGTTAACAAACGTTTTCCCAATTGACGAGGGCCATTTTTTCCCCTAGGTCATGACCATGCCAGAGGAAATTACGCTGAAGGTTTCTTATGCTTTTGATGACTGTTTATGGAGCTGCTAGAGCTAAGAACATGTACTAAGGTTGGGATAGCTTGAAGCACTGCTTTTAAAAGGATAATCCTAGCAGGGATATTAAGGGATATGAAGGTCCAAAAACTTAAGCAGTTGGAAGTTGAGAGGATAAGGGAGTACCCAGAGATATTGTGTGCAGTCAATTCTGAGAGGGGTAGGCCTAGGTAATTGTACATAAGGGAGATCACGGGTATGCCCAAGAGGCGAGAGATGTGTTGTTGGAATGCAAGAGGAGTGTTGAAAAAGAAGATCTGGGATTTTTCCAAATTAAAATGTGTGCCCAAGGCTTCATTGAAGTCTGTGAGGATTACTTGGAGTTTATTGGCTTCCAGAGCTGTGGGAGTATTCAAGAGCATGGTATCATCTACAAACTATCCATGGGAAGCTTCAGGATGAAGTCCATGAATATGAATCCCTTGAAGGGATCCATTCGAGATCGAGGCTAATATGTATCGTCCCAAGCCTTCTGACATGATGACAAAGAGGAAAGGGGATAGAGGGTCCCCTTGAAGAATACCTTGAGAGGGGGAAAAAGGTTGGGAAGGGGTGCCATTGACTAAGATGGAGAATAAGTTCGAGGAGGTGAGATTCCTTATCCAAGTTATCTAGTCTTTGTTGAACCCAAAAGTCGAAAGAAGAGAATGCATGTATTTCCAACTAAGTCGGTCAAAAGCTTTAGAAAGGTCGAGATTAATGAGGATACCTGGGGTGCGCGTGGTCTTTAGCGAGTGAATCACCTCATGAACCAAGATGACACTGTCCATGATTTGTCACCCCTCCACATAACATTACTTTTCCTTGGAGATAATGAAAGGAAGGATGGGCATGAGTTGAAGAGAAATGACCTTGGTGATGATCTTGTAGATGACATGCAAAGCACAATAGGTCTGAACTGCTTCAGGTTGGTTACCCATTTTTCCTTGGGAATGAGGGTAAGAAAAGTGGAATTGAGGATTGAGAGCACTTGACCTGAAGTATGAGATTCCTCCACTATTTTCCAAACCTCTTCTCATATCATCAACCAACAGTGGTGGAAGAAATCTGTGGTGAAGCCATTTGGTCCAGAGGATTTTCCTGAGGGAATGTCCTTGACCGCTTGATATACTTCCTCCTGCGTGATAGATATCATTAGAGCCTGATTCATCTCCAGAGTAATGAGGGATGAAATATGTTGGGTTACCCGATTTATAGCTGATGTTCTGTCTATTGGTGGTTCCGAGAGAAGTTCTTTTTAATAATTAACCAACTCTGTTTCGATTTCTCCATGATCCAGAATTGTGTTTCCTTGTGCATATTATATCTTTGTGATGTGATTGATGTATTGTTTGTGGATCATGGAGCGATGAAAGAATTTTTTGTTTTTTTCTCCTTCATTGGGTCATTGTACTCGAGATTTCTGCTTCCAAAGGATCTCCTCCTGCTTCTGTCATTCTTCGAGTTGTTGTTTCAAGCGAGCCTCCTCATTTTGTAGGGCCTCCAAGTAGCCAGATAAGATGGACTATTGTTTAATATCCTCTATTCGTTGATATAGGGACTTTTGTGCTTGGAATATATTTCCGAAGACATTCTTGTCCCAGTTTAGAAGCTGCTACTTGAATTTTTTTAGGCACTATTGGAATCTCTACATTTTTGTGGAATGTGTGATTTCTACTTTGGCCCACCAGGTGCAAGAAATATCAAGAAATTCTAGGCGGTTTAACCAAAATTTCTTAAAACGAAAGGGTTTGAGTTTGGGAGTGGCTATCATGTCCATCCACAGCTGGACTAGCCAGTGATCAGAGCCTGAGTTTGGAAGGATGGTTGCTTCAATCAGGGGTCCCTCTAGCATTAGGGTTTCCAATATTAGGAAACAATCCAGTCTGTAATATATTTTTTAGGAACCGATACGTTTATTGGACCAAGTGACGGAGTCATTTCTAGTCTCAATGTCAACTAATTTGAGGTGGTTTATGAGGTTTCTAAACTTGAGGTTGTCCTGCTCCAGTCATTTCGAGCCACCTCTTTTTTCTTCTAAGGTGAGAATTAAGTTAAAGTATCCTCCCAATATCCAATGCTTTTGACCTATTACGGCTTATAAATAGGAGAGGTTACTCAGGAAGTCATCCTTCTCCTGACTGTTCTGAGGACCATAGGCATTTGTGATGACTCCCTCTTTGTTGGAACCAATGGCTTGGCAGTGTGTTGTAAGTGTTTCTGCAGTGGAGAAGGCTTGGTCCACAATAACTGAGGTTGGGTTCCATAGGATGGCTAGACCTCCTGTTGCCCCTTTTGAGTCTATGTATATGAAGTTGCAGTGACGCCAACATATTTTAAATAGTTCCTTTTCCATTTTCCCTGCACATTTTGTTTCTTGTAGCAGAAAAATGTCTGGATCCTCTGCCTTGATGCAGTTCTGAAGAATCCTTTTTTTGGATCTTCCATTTAGGAATCCTATGTATCATGTGATGATATTCATCATGAGGAGTTGTGTGGGGGGGGAGAAGGAAGCCCTCGGTGAGACACTGCATTTGTCTTAAGTTAATCATAAAATTACCTACCTCTTTGATCAATTGATGAGCTGTCTTTTTCCCTCGTCATTTTCCCTCTTTCTGGATTCATTTGGGATCTGGATTAGGATCCAAGCGTATTCCCAATATTGAAGTAGCCCTGTTTTGGAGTCGATAAAGAACTTATGTACTTTTCTGAGTTGATCAACCGTTATTGTTTGCAATTCCTTTTTGTTGAAATCTTCATCTAACTTGTCTAGGTCTATGTCTGCAAGTTCTTGATCATCCATATGCATTATGGTGTCTCCTCCTTCATCAATGTATTTTATTGGTGTCGACTGGTCTAGGGAGTCGTTTCCTATGACTTGTTCCAGAACTAGATCTAGGGTTTTCTTTGCCTTACCTATATATTTGAGCATATATTCTGATTTGTGAGGATTTTTTACTTCCTTTGCATCTGGCAAGTTACTGAGGGTGTCAAAGGAATTTTTGGTAGGGATCTTCCAGCTCCAACTCTCATTAGATTTTTTCGGTGGCTATTTCCTATGGCCAAAAACTTGAGTGGAGCCATATTTTTGTTTCTCCTCTGTTGTTGGTCGTGCAAGAACATTGAGAGGACAATCTCGGAAGAGATGTCCGTGTTCATGACATTTCCTACATCAAAAGGGAATATGCTCATAATCTATAGTATGTATCCATTCTTCATCTTGATATTCTATGGTGACTTAGCTAGGTAGGGCTTTGGAGATGTTCATGTATACACATATGCATGCATAGGACATGTATCTTCTTTGCTCAATGGCTTTTGAGGATTTGACATATCTTCCCAACATATTGTTGATGCCCATTAAGATTTCCTTGAGCCATAACTCCTAGAGAAAATAGTAGAGGCCGATCCAAACTAGGGCGCATGCAAAGTCCTCCTTCTCTGGGAAAAAGCGATCTGTCCAAAACTGCAGATAAATCCCTCCAGAGTTGTAGAAGTATGTGCCATTTTCAAAAACCCGATTTTTGTCCTCCACGTTGTAAAAGATGATCGTAAAGAACCCTTTTGAACTGAGCTGAAGCTCATGGTCACCTTTTGAGTTCCACCAGGTCTTGATCCATCGCATAAGAACTATTTTTGAGGGCCATAACCCTAAGAATTTCCATATCATAGAATGGTCCTTCATAAACTAGGTGTGTTCTCCAACCCAAGTGGATTTTACCACATATTTTGGTGTTGTTGGTGCTTGAGGGATACATTTTCCCTGGTTCCTAGTTACGAGATGCCTTTGGATGAGATGGTTCAACTTCCATTTCCATGTTTTTTCCTGATCCTTTTTCATCTTGCAGAAAGTGATCTTGAAGGTGCGACAGTGGCTCAAAGGACGACCTCCTAGATCGGGTTCCCTCTATCTCATTCGCTGCTACATTTATGTAAGAGGGGGTTTTCACCCCCCCTTTTTGAATCCATTATGCGGTGTTAGGAGCGTCAGTAGTTGTGGAAGCGACGGTTCATGAATTTGTGTGAGAGGAGGACTGGGCGTGAGAGGGTAGGGAGCATGCAGAGCTTCAAACTCTAGTGTCATTCAGCTTCAAAACATGAAATTCAAATTTTCAACTTTCACTCATAGAGGAAATTGGGGTTGCTTAAACCAATTTGACCATCGAGATATCCTACCTTTACTTGGCACCTAGAAAATAAATTATCTTATCTCCTTCACCAAGCATTTTTCCTTCATCGAGTTGCTTATTAAGCACTATGGACTCATAAAATTAGACGTCCTTCAATATTCACTTATTTGTGGCACTATTTTTAGTAATTTTATATAACATTTTACTTCAAAGTCATAATTGGCTTCTCTTTGAACCATTGAAAAGGTATTTTAAAGCTCTATAAATTTGAACTTTTTGTTATAATTTTTCTCTGACTCTACATAGATTGGAAATAGTTTGAAAATAAAAATATGGAATTTTGGGGGAAATGAATATTTTCATATTTTTTTGCATAACATTTCACTCTGACGTCATAATTGAGTGTTCCTTAAACTAGTGGAAACCTCTTGATTAGGGTTACAAATTTCATGTATACACATTTTCTAATTCCTAACAAATTTGTATAGGTTTTCAAAATTGTAAAAGGTTTATTTTTAACAATGTCAAAAGATCCCCTATATTTTTTTAAAATTTTAAAAACCTGTACAAATATTTAGAGAATTAAAAAAAATGTATAACATAGAAGTTGTATTCTTCATCAAGATCTTTCTAATGATATAAGGAGCACTCCATTTCATGGTCAAGGTAAAATGTTATGCGCACGCGCGCGCGCGCACACACACACATAGAAAGAGAGAGATTTCAATTTTATTATTTATAAAACCTATATGAATCTATTAAATATTAAAAAAAATATCTAATAGAAAAGTTGTATCCCTTAACAAATGCTTTCTAACAATACAATGAGTAATCGAATCAAATAGTATGACAAAAACTTATGGTAAAATTACTATTTTTTTTTAAATATTTTTTCAAAAGAGTCCCTTATAAAGAGGTGCTTTCACCTCTTTTCTTAACAACCCCACACTTAGTCAATTATGACAATCCATTAGCTCGAACCTAGATCCCCTTTGCTTGATGAAATTATATAGATGTATCAACTTTCTCAATTATTAAGCATAAATCTTCCAGCACAACAACCTTTTTCTAAACAAATCTACACTGAGAGAAATAACTGATTATCCACTCCACCTTTTTCTTTCCAAAAAATGATTTCCCATTGCTCAGTATAATTAATATTGCTAACTCTTATTTCTCCTTTTCCAAACACAAATCGTTGATACTAACAACCCTTCACTCAACAAAGCCACGCCAAACAAATTTTCCTATCTCTCATCAAGCTTAAAGGGCAAATGAAAAACCTATGAAATCTAAATCTTTGTATCCCAATTCAAATTAATTTCACAATAAAAGTAAAAGTTAGCACGAGAGACAATACAATGCAATATAAGCCAGAAAATGGAAGAAAAGTTTAACCAACCATCTAAGAAAAGGGCTCACACCAAAAGAGAGTGCACCATGGAGCTTGTACATTGGAATTCCTAATAAAAATTAAAAGATAAAGTAATTTTTAAAAAGTTTAAAGATAGTATCTCAATACAGAGTTAACAAGGCTACGTGAGAAATATTGTACATAACTATAATTATGGATGATTTTAGGGGTTAAATTTCGCTTATGGGCTAATTTTTCATGGTTTTTCCAAAAACAAGATTCGCTATTTTAAAAATGATTCGCCCAAATTTTATAAGATAAAATTATTTTACCTTAAAAATCGCCAAAATTTTATAAAAACTATATAAAATCCTTAGAAATTTGAATATTTTTACAAAAATATCGCCAAACATTTATAGTTGGCATACGAAGGATTAGTAAGATTCACCAAGATTTCTACATTTTAAAATAAATTTCCATCCTTAAAATCATCCCTGACTATAATATGTCATTCTTAATTGTGAGAACAACTTCTTGAATCTCAAAAGTCTAATAGGTAACTATTTTAAGATATTGTGGAGACTCACTTTTTAAGGAGGATATTCATGCAAATATTATTTTTGGATTTTTCTTTCTATATAAATAATTTTTAATAATAATATTATTTTAACTTTTAAATTTAAAAAAAATATATATTCTTTTTAACTTAACTTTTATAATATAAAAAGATTATTATTTATTTTTAAAAATTAAAAAAAAATAAAAAATATTATCCAATACCATTCACATTTAAAAAATCAATAAATATACTTATTGAAATGATAATCATAAAATATAATAATATTAATTTAAAGAATAGTCCTAAAACATAATGATAATCATAAAGCATGCAATGATGCAACATTTGTTAATAGTTATTATAATTATTATATGGAAATAAATAAGGTTTAAATTTTTTTAATGAAATAAAAAATATATTATAAAATTTAAATTAATATTATATTATAAAATTTAAATCAATATTATATTATAATATATAAATTGTAAAATAATTTTAATTCCACTAATTTAAATAATTCCACTAATTTGTAAACATAATTCTTAAGGATATCGATGTCCACAAAATTGACAAGGTGGCCATTGCCATCAAAATCTAAGAGGACCACCCAGGCTACGAACTCATCCCATGATTCCACATATATTACAAATATCAGACAAATCAATTTTTTGGAGAACTTTTGGTCGATCCTTATAGAAATATTTAAAAAAACAATTATCAGTTTTGATATTTAAATCATTTTAAATTAAAATAACTATATATATTATATATATATTGTTTAGTTATTATTTTTTAAATAAATAAAAATAATCAAAATTATACTACTTTTCATTAAAAATACAATTTAAAATAACTATATATATTGTTTAGTTATTATTTTTTAAATAAGTAAAAAAGAAGGGAAATTATAATACTTTTCATTAAAAATATCAAATTTTAGATGTTTTTACATTTCGTCTTGTTAATATCTTATAATTACAAAAACACTTATATCTATTGAAAACTTCTATATTAATCAGTTTTTTAATTAAATTAAAAATATATAATGTAAATGTGAGATTTAACAATAAAAGAATAATATCCACAAATTAAAGGTCACACATATATCATTCTAGGTCCATTAATCATTAAGTCACCTCATTAAGATGTCTAGGGCCTCTAAACGTTCATCAACCGGGTGGTTGTGCTAGTTATGTAATATATGAAAACGTTTCATGTAAAACTACTCATATTTCATGTAAAACTACTTAGTTGAGTTTCCTTCGCTATTTTATTTATTTATTTCATTATACAGTAAAAATATAGTAGTTTTAATTTAACAAATAACAAATACTTTGTTAGTGTTGCCCATATTAATATTTAGTTTCAAATTTTATATATGTGTGGGGATAAGCCATCACCAACATTACATCATTAAAGTTTCAAAAAATAACTTATAATTAAATATAACATAAATCCTTAAATAA
The DNA here is from genome assembly GCA_032191745.1 of Picea mariana. Classification (NCBI taxonomy): domain Eukaryota; kingdom Viridiplantae; phylum Streptophyta; class Pinopsida; order Pinales; family Pinaceae; genus Picea; species Picea mariana. The sequence goes on along the minus strand of JASDQU011441893.1, from coordinate 1,951 downwards.
TTTGTAAAGGTCACTCAATTTTATATAGGGAATAGTCCATCCTTACAAGTATAGTGGAAAATAGAAAGATCAAAAACAAAATAAAGTTACATATCATAATAGAAGTCTCACTCTCTTCAATATTAGACTCAAACCTCTTCCAATAGGGATGTAATGAGAGAGATATAAAAATATTCCATGTACACATGTTTTTTAGAGATACAGAGGAGGATGGAGTTAAAAATAGTACTTGTGCCTTAACCTCTTTCAATAATGGATGTAATAAGAAGTTTAGACAATTTCGTTTTTTTCTTATCCACTTTATCACAAATATATATAATATCCAAAAACTTATATATTAGGAACCACTTTTTCATTAACTAGGAGGAGAAGTAGTTTTAATTTCATAAGCCTTGCATAATCATTAGTGCAATTTCCAACCCAACCTTGAACTTTAAAATGTGAGAATCATTAAGAAATGGTACACCCCTTGTCCCACATCTATGAGGGTCACTTTGTGCATCTATGTCAAGGAAATCCTAAGAGCCATCCCTATTCACCACCTCAACAATAATATGCTTAGGGGGCTTGTCTTGCTTCATATATGGAAAACTCTTTAAAATACTTAGATCATGGGATTCACATTAGAAAGGGAGGACTTGCATGTCTTAAAAAAGATTGATGTTTCTAGCTAGACAAATGTCATAGGCTAGGATCATAAAAATTGCATTATATTCTTTCACCAATGGATTGCAACACCAATCTCTAAGATCTTCCTCCACAGAAGCCCGAGACCAAACATTTGCTAATCCAGTAAAATTTCTAAGATACGCAACAATCCATAATAATATCATTATTAGTCTCTTCACATTTCTTGCATAGAGGGAACCTAACGCATCCAATTCTATTTCTTTTTCTAAAGATTATCCTAGGTCAAATCTTTATTATTTGATAAGAAGAACCTAAAAAAAATCTATCCTTTGAAGAACATTTAAATTTCTATACTTTCCTCCTCCTCCACTTTGAATTCCTCTAAGCTCCTTATGATCTTATTGCAATGTAACATCCCCATATACTCAGTGAGGCATGCTGTTGGGTATGTGTTATATTCTTTGCATGTGTGTGTGTGTGGGTGTGTCAGATACGACAACATTGTATCTACGGAATAAGGGATTAAGGGATTAGGGTTTTGGTATCTACAGAATACCTAAAAACATTGTATATATTGTATGGAGAATGGTGAAATTCGATATAATGGAAATAAGAAAGGTTTTCCCGGTTGAGGGTTTCCGGTAAAAATCTTTGTGTACTCTGTATATGAGCCATTGATTAACTTCTGTATTGCTTAAGAATCTATATGCATTGCTTTACTTCGCAGGTTTAAAACTTACATGTGGTATCAGAGCACATTTTTGGCTTCAGAGGGACGCCTTTGTTGCTGAGGGTTTGGCTCGGTCTTGATAGATCAAGTTTATCTTGGGTCTGTGATAAACCTGGGTTCAGTGGGAGCTTTTGCAGAGGAGATTCGAGTAAAGTAAGAGGAATGGTGAGCTCATCTAGAATCGAGATAGAGAAGTTCAACGGTAAAAACTTTGAGCTATGGAAGCTCAAGATGGAGGACCTTCTTGTAGACAAAGAACAATGGATCGTTGTGGATCCTGGTACACAGCCTACTGGTACACCATCTACAAGCACACAGGCTACAGGTACACAAACTACCAGTACACAAACTACTAGTACACCAGTTACTAGTATGTCAAAGGAAGATTGGGACAAGTTGGACAGAAGAGCAAGGAGTACCATTCGACTCTGCCTGGAAGATTCGGTGTTGTTGAATGTCTCGGGAGAATCTACAGCCAAGGAACTATGGGATAAGCTAGGGAATTTGTATCAATCAAAGTCCCTGGTAAAGAAGTTGTTTCTTCGAAAGAAGCTGTATCATCTTAGGATGGAAGATGGAGATTCTGTGACA
>JASDQU011441892.1:7558-20562 GCA_032191745.1 Picea mariana | reverse complement strand
TGATACTTTGTAATTTAACCTAAGACAACTCACAACATATGAAACTATCAATCGTGAGGGTGTTACCCTCCTCTGCAACCCCAATCTCTCTGCAATGCCACCCTACATCAGTTACAAGGATTAAGTCAAGAAAATTAAACAAATATGCATAAAAAAAAATTCATGAAACGTGAAAAATTATCATCAATGCATTATATCACCATGAATATCTCAAGCATCGATGGAGATTCATTGGAAGATGGAGTACTGGGTTGTACAACCTGCTCCGAGACAACCTCTACTATGGCAGTCTCTGTCGATGGGAAAGAAAGTGGTGGGGGGGTGGGTGGTAGACAGGTGGGATGTGATGGACCCTCACAAGCTATGCATGTGATTCCAAAACCCTAGGCCCGGAGAAAGGAAACTCAGAAGAAAATCCCAGGTGCCTAGAGGGTACAATACTACTATACCTAGCAAATGTCATCGACCTGCATACATATGAAAAAAATTGAACTATTAGTACCAAATACTAAAATTCAAAAACATAAACACAAACATTTTGAGAATTATACGATATTTAACTTTGCACATGATACATGTGACACTGGTGACTTTTCCATCCCAAATGGACAATCCATGGCATCGCCTAGCACCAAATCCTGTAGAAACAAGAGAACATATAAAAAAAATTAGGATGTCATCAAATAAATAAATGACTATGTTGAATCTATCAAATGTGATACATACCCGTGTGTACGGTGCACCCAATGAACATGCTGCCTCTACTGCTACATCAATGATGGGACTAGGAAGTACTGATGCATTCATAGGCATAGGGGGTCTGCTACTAGGATGAAACAACTGCAAAACAACACACAATCAAATATATATATATATACACAAAATACAAAATAAATATATAACGATGAAGAACAAAAAAAGGTTTAATATACTAACCTCCTCCATGAAGTTATGATGTCCAGTGGGATCTATAGGCCCATAGCATGTCCTCCTGCAGATGGAGCATCTGTGAGGTTTACATGGACGACTATTATTTCCATGTGCCCTCTCCTCACTATACTCGCATGTGCATGTTGACACTCCAAACCCCCTCTCAATGTCACTGGCATGCACCTCTGGTCGAGATAGTGCAACAAAGATACTGTGTTGCACTAGGCTACAAGTCAATGAGGAGATGGATTGTTGTACTAGTTGCAAGTTCTCTGCAATAGGAGGATGATGGGTAGGGGGGGAAAGCCTTCTCCTAGGGGCACAGGGACCTAAATTCGGGTTTTTCCTGGCCTGCTCTCAGTCAAATGCGAACCCTTGACCCACCCCATGAAATTCACTAATGTCAAAGTAGTTGACATGTTTACCCATAATAAACTCAGCCCATAATTTCCTCAAAAAATATAAGGGCATCTCCCTGTTATTGCAGGGATGTTTATCAAAAACCATGTACCACCTATCCATCCAGTTTTGACTAATCTAGGATGGATGCACCATTCAAAGGATATGTGTTTCCCAGAAAATGGTAGTTCTTGTCCATTTCTATGATCCCTAAAAATAGACAATATTTGTTGTTTTGAAATGCCCAGTTCTTTGATTTGGTTTCTGTCCAAACCAGTACTACAATACTCATACATTCTTTCCCTATAGTCAGAAATAGATGTCAATTTCCCTTGGGAACTTGCAATGGACTCGACAATGATGTCCAAAGAAGTGGCCAAGGAAACTCTGCTAGGTTCTCTAGTCTCCCTTAATTGTTCCTCAAGGTTTCTTAATATCACCAACCCCTCATCAATTTCATTGTTTACATTATGTGGTGGTGGTGGTGGGTTGGGGTTTTGATCTTCTTGGTTTTCTTGTGAGGGGTTTAAATTTTCTTGGGGTTCCATTGTATTGTATATGATGCAATTTAACATCCTTGGCATGTAAATTAGTTTCCTTTTTTATTTAAAATACTAAATTACAATTTGTTTTTCAATTTAGATTATTGGGAGAAACATATTAAATTGGATTAAAATTAAGATAAATGTAACATATCTGGACACATGGTGGTGGTGGCAGTGGAAATATCCTCTTTTTCTTCCTCCTCTCTTCACACTATTTACCCAATGAGAAACGTGAGCACGATTTTTTGCACAATATGCACAAAATCGCTCTTAGGCGGTTTTTTTAAAGCAATAGTAAGAATGTGCACGTTTTCTTAAGAGCACGCACAAGTTCCTAAGAGTGTGCATGTGTTCTTAAGAGTGTGCACATGTTCCTACTAAACTTACATGGAAATCCACGTGGAGGTTTGGCCACAACATAACCTATAGTTGTAGGAATGTGTTTTCATTCCTAGGAACATGTGTGCATTCTTAATCATGACATTGCCACTTTTTCGGCCACCAAGTTCTTGCACTCACCCTTAACCATTTTTCCAAAGTCTCAGAATTTATCCGGCCTTCCAAAAAACAAATATCAAATTTAACTTGTACCTTGAAGGGCATCACACCTATGAAGTGATTGTTGGTTGAAGGTGCCTCCGTTACTATTGGAAGACATCAAAGGATCTGGGTGAAATTATATATCATCTCATTCCTCTGTCATGCGAGGGGTTCCTCGAGCAATAGTTTGACAGGATCTTCCGCTCTATCATATCTCTTTTCTTCTGTCATGGGAGGATGTTGGGGTTGAAGAGAGTGTTATTCCCCAAACTCAACCAATTAAAGACCCAACTCCCTAGAGCTTGACCTTTTGGGGACATGCACTGAGAAACAACAAAGAACATATTGCTTTGATACCACTGATTCAGATTATGTTGAGAATGACATGAAGGTAGAGATATAAAAACACACATAGATATTGCAAGAAACACAATAATACAGTTAAACTCAAATTCCATTAATGAATGAAATACAAAATATTGTAAAATGCAAATCACACAAACCATCTAGAATGGTGGTAGCTTATCCTTGAAGAGAGAGATGTGTCAGTTATGCTCATTTGCAAGAAGTTGATTAAAAAGAGGCAGAAAATGAATTTTTAAGATAAAACATAAGCATCCAAAACCCTAACCCCAGAAGATGAAACACCAAAAGGTTTGTGGGCCCCAATGTGGTTAGTTGATATGTTAACTTCCCAGGGTCGTAACTTTTGTATACGATCTTCGTTTGGGGAACTTGGTATCCCATCGGAAAGGTCTAGTCAATAAGTACACATTATGAATGACCCAATACATAATGTGGTCTATCTATTGGGAACTATATACTATGCACTGTTGTTCCAAAAAAATGTCGTTTAGGGCCTCAAAACAACCCCAAAAATTTGGAACCCAAAAAAATGTAGACAAACTACGAAGATGTGGAACCATTATGAATTAGTGGAATAGCTGAGTGGCCACCAATATCCACCTGGATCATATATCTTGACAAAAGAGGCTTGATTCTCATGGATATCACCTTTTCCAAGATATTATACACACAATTACATAAAGAAATTGGTTGAAAATCGTCAAAATTCTTCAGGAAATCCCTCTTGGGTATCAATGAAATCAAAGTAGAATTTATGTTTTTAGGGACTTTATCTGTCAATCTGACCTCTTCAGTCACTCTTAATAGATCTTCCCCAAGGGTATCAAAGAAGTCCAAGTATAATTATACTGGCCAACCATCGGATTTGAGACTCTAATCCTTCTTAAAAGAGTGTAATATTATCAACAACTCCTCCTTGGAGACATCCTTGTACAATTATTCATTGTCCTCCACCCCCATCATTTTAGGGAAAAAAATACTACCTTCTAGATTTCTCCTATGTTGGCTTTATCCAATTCTTTAAATATACCATAGAAGTGTTTGACATGTAGGTTTTCTAAGACATGAAACACTATAACTCTATTACCATCTCCATTAACAAGATCCCAAATGGTATTATGGCTTCTCCTAAAGTTGGTAAAGTTTTTAAAGTACGTAGTTTTTTGGTATCTTGGGCTCAACCAGGTTTCCCTACTTTTGATTCACCAATATTTATCTTTGTCCAATATGAGATTGTTCTTCTCGGAATCAATATGCTTGATCCTGCACATAACCTACTCATTATACAGACCCTCAGGGTGGTCATTATATAGAGTCTCCAAATTTTTCTTAGCCTCCACCAATAGTCTATCCCAATCCTTAAGTCTCTCACTTTCCCAAGGAACAACTTTATCTTTGATTAGATGTAGTGACTTAAGAAATTGAATACAAGAAAATTCCTCAGAATGAGGATCAAAAAGATTTCCAAGAATATTTTACGAGTTCTTGGAAGTCCTCCTTGATCGACCAACAATGATTGTATTTAAAAGGGGCCTTTGGTTTTGTTTCTCACAGATTCAATTCCAATTAAATTGGAAAATGGTACAAACATCTCATGGAATCCACCTAGGATCTAAAGCTGGAAAATTTATCGAGAAGGGAATGACGAACTAAGAAATGATCCAACATTTTGGACACTCCAGCCTCCCCCGATCTATTATTGGTATAAGTAGATCGCATCTCAATGGGATCAATATCAATCCACCCTAATATAAAACCCTACCAATCTATCATGACGAGTAGATGACCCCCAAATTTCACCTCAGTTCAAAGTCAGGTTTAAATATCCACCTAAAATGAGATTATAATTAGCCTTTTATCACTGAAGTGAGAAAATTTTAGACCATTATTCTTCTTTACCCTCATAGGGTCCATAGATATTTACAAGGATAAAAGTAATTCCAAATATTTTTTAGTAGATCTCTATGCATAAAATTGAAAAACAACAAAGGAGTTGATAAGAGTCAATTTTGAGCACCAACATGTAATTATCCACACCCCCCAAAAAAACCTTCACCATCCAAAGCAAGAAAGTCCCAGTTTGCAAACATTTTTTTCAAATCCCTAATCAAACGGTCCCATCTACCCACAGACTCTTGGATGAATAAGGCATTGGGGTTATTCAAGGAGATGTATCTCTTGAAGGCCAATTTATTGTCCTGGCCCCCCAAGCTCCTTACATTAAGGGATAATACCTTCATTAGTAATCCCTATTTCGGGTTTTCTTTGTTCTAAGAACCCCTACTAGTAACCTCTTCTTACCCCATCTTACTTCCTTGAAAATTTTCTCGTGTGCATGTGTTTAATGGTAGATTTTCTCCATGCCCCTATCCCTCCTTTATTTTTTTGTTGATCATGTCCCTGGCCCCTTGAAATTTGAGTCTCATAAGACGAGGTACGAGGCCTTAAATGATAATGACCTCCCCCACTCTTCAAAGGAGAGGTCACCACTGCACCAAAATCATCACCAAAGAAAAGACCCAGCTCTTCTACTAAGTCTGAGTCTCTAGAGAGACTAACTAATAAATAATCCTCGATCTCGAAGCTCAAACCTTGACCTGAGAAGGAAGAAGTGTTGACTTATAAGTGTTAGAAAAATGGGTGTGCTCGTTTAACCATAGACAATATAGCAATATTGTCACCCAACCATAGGCACAAATTCCACCCCTGAGCACCTTAACCTTGACAGAGAGAATAATTCTAGTAGCAAATCAATAGCCAACCAAGGCTAGTGCACCAAGCAAAAATAACCAAATACCAATCAGAAAGTCCAAGACAGAAAAACCGAAAATACAAGTTGCAGTAGCTGCAACTGCAACTACTCTCCAAACTTGCGCACAACTGATTTTCTACAGTTGTGAGTGAGTGAGTTCCAAATGAGCTCTGGCATCCTGTATTTATACTACTCCTTCTTATTTTTCTAGGCCGACTTCTCTTTCTAGAGGATAAAAACTCAATATTAGGTATTCTCTTTAGTTGACTTCTCTTCTAGGGTTATGTCCAAGGCTTTAGGGTTTCTCTTGCTTCTAGGAATATTCTAGTCTCGTCAAAGGTTACAAGTGGAGGTTAATACCTCCCACAACTACCATAATATCAACACTCCCTCCTAGCTAGGAAGGTATATAAGAAAATGGTCTTGAGCACAAATAGACAATTCAACCGGTAGCATAAACATAGCCACACAGGCTATCTCGTGATCAAATCATGAGCACCATCATCACTATCCAACTGGATAATATCCATGGCAATCAAAACAATGCCATCCAATAGAACATTATTATGTCTACTCATAGTAGTATACAACTATTATCCGGTGGTACACAACCATTCTCAGTAGCACACTACTACTAACCAATGACCCATAGTCACTATCAGTGGATCACATCCACCACAGTAGCATACAACTACTATCCAGAGACATACAGTCTCTACAAAAATCATATCTTTTGATATCAATCTGCATAAACAATATCATTATATGAACTAAGTCATATGGGCTATTCTTCTAAGTCTCACATCTATGAGATCTGGAAGAGCATTTGCCTTGAGAAAATAAAACATCAACCATGGGCTATATGGACTATTCTTCTCAAGCATAGAAGAATAATTGTCCCTAATTTCTGAGCCTGGACCATTCACCTAACTGGGCCATTCCTCTGACACTAATCATACTTCAACTTGGAGAGAATGAGTCTTCCCTAGGGAATGTTTATCCCTGATTGTTGAACCTAGACCATTCACCTAAATAGGCAATTTATCTGACACCAATCATAGTGCAACCTGTAGAGAATGAGTATGCCCTAGGGAATGACTGTCCAGACCATTTCCTAAGGAAATGACTATCCTGCACCAACCACCAAAACGGACCATTCTTCAAAATTTATCACAACTATGAACTTTGAAAGAATGACTGTCTGGCAAGGAAAACTGTTCTACTTGACCACTACTCAGAGTGACTTCCAAGAAGAATGATTGTCCTAGACCATTCCCCCGCACTAGCCACAAGGGGAATCATTCTCTATGGTACATCAACAATCTATTAGACCATTTTCATTATGAAAATGATTGTCTAATCTAGACCATTTTCCAAACTGGAAAGTGTCTGTCCGTTAGAAATCTTGAACCACTTTTTGGACTAGAAAGGAATTGCCCAACCTGGAACATTTTCCAAAATGGAAAATGATTTCCCATGAATCAATAATATGTATCAGTTTTCCCTCCAAACCTGGGGAGATATCTCTTCCCTTTCATCTAAGGGAGTTATCTCCACGAGCCCCATCTTGTCCCGTAAGTATGAAAACTTTATCCTGGACAAAGGCTTTGTCATAATATTTGCTACCTGCTCATCTGTGGAGATATAATGGATTTTCACTTCTCCTTCTTTAATTTTATCATGAATAAAGTAGTATTTGATCTCAATATGTTTCGACTGACCATGAAACACTGGGTGTTCTGATATCCTCATACAACTTTCATTGTCACAGTATATTATGGTTGCATCTGGTACCTGATAAAATAATCCAGAAATCAGCTTCCTCGGCCATACTTCTTTTGTACATGCCTCACATGCTGCGATATATTCTGCTTATGTTGTGTTGAGTGTGACATACTTTTGTTTCCTTCTAACCCATGATATCATAGCAGAGCCCAAGCTTAAACACATCCCTGAAGTACTCCTTTTGTATTTTGCACTCCCTACCCAATCTGAATCTGTGAATCCATGAAGTTGTATATCACTGGATGAAGTGTATCTTAAACCATAGTTTAGCATCCCACGAATATATCTTAGAAAATTCTTTGCAACTATTCAATTCTCATGTTTGGGTTCCACCTGCAACTGGCTTAAGGCGTTTACATCAAAGAAAATATTTGGTCAAGTATTCACTAGATACATCAACAACCCAATCAATTGCCAATATAGGGACGGTTCTACTGGATCAGAATCTGAGTCTCTTACTTTTCTTATATCTGTCGTCATAGGAGTGGCCATGGATTTGCAATCCATCATTCCAAATTTCTGAAGAATATTCACTACATACTTTCATTGCCTAAGGAATACTTCACCATGCGTCTTCCATAGTTCTAGTCCCAAGTAATAGTGCATGAGACCAATATCTTTCATATCTAACTAAAAATCTAGTTCCTTCTTACACTAGGTGATGAGAGACTTTGCACCTATCAAGAATAAGTCATCGACACATAGCAGTATAATCATAGGTGCATTGTTGACAACTTTGTAGTAAATATTTTGATCTGCATGACTCTTAGAGAAACCAAGTCTTATTAAGTACCTATCTATTATGGCATACCAAGCTCTTGGATCTTGCTTGAGTCTATACAGGGCTTTCTTTAATCTGCAAACATGAGTGTCTCTGGAATGCACTTCAAATCCTTGAGGTTGTTCGATGTATACTTCTTCTTCAATTTCTCCATTGGGAAAAGTTGGATTTACATCCATCTAATGTAGACTCCATCCCATGGAAGCATCAAGAGACATAATGGATCTAATAAAAGTATATATGGCAACATGAGCAAAGGTTTTGTCATAATCTTCTCCCTCCTTCTGGGAGAACCCTCTAGCTACGAACCTTGCGTTGTATTTTTCCATGCTTTTGTCTGTTGCATGTTCGATCTTATAGACCCATTTTGAAGTTACCACTGATTTTTCTTTGGGTCTAGGAATGATTTCCCATACGTCATTTTTCATGATAGACTGGTGTTCTTCTGTCATGGCTTCTTTCCATTGTTTCTCTTGGGTTTATTCTTCAAATGTGGTGGGTTCTTGATTTATAATCTTTGCCATACATGTTGCATAGTTGGAGAATATTTTGGGCTTTTTTCTTTCTCTGAAGCTACCACTTGGGGTTTTGAGTCTTTATGCTTCTTGTAGAGTAGCTTCAAGCTAGGATGGACGTTTTCTAGTTTTGGTTACAATGATTGATTCAATAGGTTCACATGGTTTCATTAGATGATCAAGTTGTTATGGTTCTTCATTCTGACTTTCTGTAAAATAGGGGTTTTCTTCTTTAAGCTCTTCATATTCTTCTTCTTATATGGATTCTTCTATAGATTTCTTGAAAGCCATTTTCTCATTGAAGGTTACGTCTCTGCTGACTTCAATATTATGTTGTTCTAGAATATAGATTCTATAGGATTTGGATGATTCATTGTATCCAACAAGTATTCCCTTCTTTCCTGAGGGTTCTAGTTTCTTCCTTTTATCCTTGGGGATATGAATGTAAACATGGCACCCAAAGATTCTTAAGTTTTCCACGTTGGGTTTTTTTCCTGAGAAAGATTCTACTGGAGTCATATCCTTCAGTATGTGATGGGGACTTCTTTTCTGAACATATATTGCTATCATGGTTGCTTCTCCCCATAAATACATGGATAAACCTTGATCATTCATTAGTGCCTTCACGATTTCCTCAATGGATATATTCTTCCTTTCTTCTACACCATTTTGTTGAGGATATGAGGAACAATTAGCTCCCTCCTAATCCATGTTGATTTGCAAAAGGAAACAAATTCCTTGGATATGTATTCTCTTCCATTATCTATTCTCAAAGTCTTGATTTTCTTGCTTCTGAGGTTTTCTATTTCTACTTTGAATTCTTGAAACTTGTTGAATACTTCATACTTTGTGTTCAGGAGATATAACCAAGTCTTTCCTGAGTAATGGTCTGTGAATATTACATAATAAAGAGAACCTCCTAGATATTTGACTGGCATCAGACTGCAAACATTTGAATGTATTAGATCTAGGATTTCCTTAGATCTATTATTGTTGCTTGAGAATGGCTTCTTAACATTTTTACCAAGAGCACATCCTCTGCAAATTCCTTCATGTGTAGATTGTAGTTCTGGTATTCCTTCAACTATTTTCTTGAGGAAAGGTAATGCTTGATAGTTAAGATGAGCATACATTTTATGCCAAAGTTCACTGGGATTGACTTCATCGTGTATAAGAGCTTCATCATTACGTTCTAGTAGTCTGTATAATCTTCCTTCACGAGTTCCAATAACCTTAGCATTTTCTATGTTGGAGTCTCTAAACCAAGATAGTACTTCACCGTCTACAAAGTCTATTCTATTTCCTCTGTCTTCTAGGCAAGATATGGATACAAGGTTCTTTTCTAAACCACGCACATATAAGACATTACTCAAATGAACATTGTTACCTGATTTCAATTTGATGGTGGCTTAACCAATTCCTTCGAATGGATAGGCGTTCTTGTCTCCAAGTTCTACCTTGTAGGATATCTTCTTTTCATTCAAACTAGAGAATCTGACCTCGTCTCCTGTCATATGCCTGGAAGCTCCACTGTCAATTATCCACATGTCATATTCAAGAGTTCCTATAAGAGATGAATAGTGTAGATGATTTTTCTTTTCATTCATGATTTATGTTGATTGATAGTTGGTCAAACTTTGACTTTGCTGGTCAAATGTTGAATTTGACCCAAAATCTCAACTTCGACATTTTTTCCTTCTGAGAGTGCCAATAGGTGTGTTGGACTAAGGCGCACTAGAATATCCTCTCCTTGAGTAAGTTTTTATGTCATAAGGTGTTGGGAAAGAGTTTTAGGGTTTGCAATTGCACCTGCTAGTAACCCTAGCGACACTTCTTTAGTAACTGCACCTGCTAGAAACCCTAGCATAAATTCTTCATCAATCTTGATGATCTTATGGATTAGCTTCCTTCCATTGGTTAGACTGATTGAAGGAGGTGTGGTCCCATAACCTGTTAGAAAAATGGGTGTGCTCATTTAACCATAGACAATATAACAATATTGTCACCCAACCATAGGCACAAACGCCACCCCCAAACACCTTAACCTTGACAGAGAGAAGAATTTTGGTAGAAAATCAATAGCCAACCAAGGCTAGTGCACCAAGAAAAAATAACCAAAGACCAATCAGAAAGTCCAAGCTAGAAAAAATGAAAATACAAGTTGTGGTAGTTGCAGCTGCAACTACAACTACTCTCCAAACTTGTGCACAACTGATTTTCTGCAGTTGCAAGTGAGTGAGTTCCAAATGAGCTATGTCGTCCTGTATTTATACTACTCCTTAGTTGTCTGGGCCGACTTCTCTTTCTGGAGGCTAAAAACTCAATATTAATTATTCTCTTTAGCTGGCTTGTCTTCTAGGGTTATGTCCAAGGCTTTAGGGTTTCTCTTACTTCCCATAATATTCTAGTCTCATCAAAGGTTACAAGTGAAGGTTAATATCTCTTGCAACTACCATAATATCAACACTAAGGAGCCAAACTTAACAACATCAAGGGATAAGGGAATATCTCCTATTGAGTTTATAACCCTAGTACCCTTACCATGAAGAGAGGAGTTACAATTGGAAGACTTACTCAAAGATTTTGCACTCCTTTTTCGGAGAAGATTGATCCTTTGAAGTTGAGTTGGTGAGAGGTCAATGAAAACATGTGTTTTATTAGTGTCTTCACGCAGAGTGCCCTTCAAACAAGCCCAAATCACCAATGGGATGGATGATCCTTAGGTTTAGTGGTAGTCTCATTCACACAAATTCAGGCCTCTAAAGGAGAGGAGGGAGTCTCATAAGATACCATGGGGCTCTTTGAGTCTGTAAGGCTAACCTCCTTATGCATTGAGACTTTATTCTAGAATTGGTTAGTGTAGACTTTTTAGCTATATATATATATAAAGTAATTAAATTTATTGTTTATTTATTATTTTTAATTTGTAATTAATTTATAAACTATTTAATAATTATTAGTTTAAATCTATATTAAATATTAATTAATAATCATTTAATTTTAAGGTATGTATACCTTACTCCCTTGAACTTGTGACATTTTAAGAGTAAACACATGTTCTTAACCATTAGCCCTACTTAAACTATATATATATATAGACGATAAAATGCACCACTAAACTTAATAAAATAAAATTGTTTACAAAAATATTTAATATTATAATATAATAATGTAAATATGTATGTATGTTAAGTCTATATCCATAACCCTCAGAATTCCAATGAAAATGAGAATCTATAAAGAAATTTAAAATCCATGAATATAAATATATTTACACCGAAGTACACCTATTGACAATGGGCACATTTAATAGGTTTTTAATTCTTAATACGTTTTCTATGGACGAGATTAAATATGCTTAGAATATTTTTAGTCGTCACAATAAATGAATGGCTCTGATAAAGACATCTGTTTATATGTTTATTTTTTTACATTTACCTAATCGTGTTTAAAAATTACTGTGTTCACTAACTTATTGCCACGTCTAAGTGATTAAAAAATATTAAGATATTCACACAGAGTGATAGCTGCGTTTCATTTCATTTCTATGCTAACCGCATTTCATTTTAATATGTCTTTGGGCGTTAATCAGCCACGTAATTGTGGCTGTGCTGGTATGTAAAAGGGTCATAATATAGTAATGTAAATATGTATGGCGTGTCTATAACCTTAACAATGAGAATTCCAATGAACATAAAAATCTTTAAAGCTATTTAAAATCCATGAATATAAATATAGTATGTATCATGTATATAGTATGTCTCATGTAAAAGGGTTGTATATTAGTTTTATTTATTTATTATAGATATAATGTCATAGGGTGTGTTTTAATTTTTTTTATTTCAAATGTTTTAAATTTTATAAATATTTTTTATTACTAAATTATAGTAGAATACCCATAATTTGAGGAAAAAATTGATCATAGATTTGAGTGTAATTCACAAATTAATATCAGAGCATAGTACCCTCTTCTCATCACAGCATTGCATTTGCCTTATTCTTTAGATATGTGTATTGAAAAATGTATCAACGTGAACGACCACATGGACATCATTAATGCACACTGTGATTGTTACTCGTTTTTTTCGCAGTCATTGGATTGCTTGTCAAATCTTTATAAATAGTTTCTGGATTGCAACTTGTCAAATCTTTTATGTATATTCCGTTGACAACTTGTTGCACCCAAGTTTTGGTACGTGTATTTGTCTGTTTGAGTGCTCTGCAGGAAGCTTCCCGGAGGCAAAGGCAAATGGGAAGGGAAGTCCAGTCATAGAGAGGCGAGCCCTGCACAAATCTATCTATATTATAGGAGACCAGAGCATATGTGCACGTGAGAATCGCCAGCTGCGACGTTATGCATCTTCTCAGAAACCTCGACGTCCCTCGTTTCC
>JASDQU011441890.1:0-10906 GCA_032191745.1 Picea mariana | reverse complement strand
TGAAAATAACTATTTGTAGCTCTAAATGCATCACTTCCTTTGCGACTTTTTCCTTTCACATTCTCCTCAGTAATTGGGAAGCCTATTTCTATACAACATTGTTTCGAAACTTTGTGTCAACTTTTGACTTGTCCCCATCACATGTTATGAATTGCCTCCCTGTCACCCGATCTGGGTGATGGCTGTCTAGTTTTAAATTCCAATTGAAATTAACTATTTGTAGCTCTGATGCATCACTTTCTTTGCGAATTTTTCCTTTCACATTATCCTCAGTAATTGGGAAGCCTATTTCTATACAACATTGTTTTATAAACTTTGCATCAATCTTTGAATTGTCCCCATCACATGTTTCTTGAAATTCATCATGCATAAATCTCTCCCTTTGAATGGGGGTGGCATGAGCGAACAAGGTACTCTACAACCYTGGAGGAAACACCAATTTCACATATGCATGGAATATCGGTTAAGCCACCAAAAATCAGGTCGAGGCATATGCACTCTACCTGGGTCTATCTTTAGCCAACTCATAGGGAATTCAAAATCTTACAGTTCTCGGTGACCCAAAAATCATTATCAGACATGCAAGGATGAAAACCATTCCAAGAAACATCGATCTAAGATCAATATTTCTTAGAATTCAGAAGGAAATACATGCACTCCTCTTTGTTGAGTTCATCTATGTTCTTCGACTCAATAACATGGATGCAAACCATTTTGAAAATCAAGCGGTTAGGAAAAACATTGGGGTGATTACGATTAATGGGGCCCCCTCATTTCACCCGATCCCATGAACCTTATGATCGATTTAATGTTTATCTAGCATAGAACTTCGCCCACAGAGGATGATAAGACGATACATGGATTAGGTGGAGAGCCACGTGCTTCTCATGCACTACCCTAACACTTCCATAAATCCCTTGGTACAACAGGGTCTTTTCACCCACTTCCTCATCTACTTTCGGGTGCATGTGGGAGGGCTTCTTTTGGGTACCTGCAATCATGCCCATCGTTGTTTAATAAGATTAGGGATCCATCTGACCTCAACATCATCCACTTGTGTGGGATTATATTATAGCGAGTGGGTTCTCACACATAATGACATCCTCATCCCGTTGGGAGCTATCCAAGGTGGCAACTTCAGTTTTCTATTCCTATTGTTATGCCTCTCCTTGGGTGAGTCGAGAACTACGACGAAAGGCAATGACAGAAGCTAGATGAAATGGAGGAAAAAATTGGGGATTTTTGCACCACTATCCAAACATTGAAAATTCAATTCAACAAGCTCTCGTCCCAGATTCTCACTGTTCTTGAATTTTCAGTGCAACAATGCTAGAACATTCAACAACTCCAGGACAAATGTGTAGCTTTAAGGAATCAAATAGAGGAACCTCATCTCATACCAAGCCATGGTTCACCCCCCCAGGTCATATATTGGTACTTTAGAAGCTACTTCATCTCTAACAAAGGCACCACCACAATTGGATTTAAACGCTCCTACTCTTGGCTCCAACTAAAGTTCTTCATGTAGGAAGGGTCTCACCATTTCTACATAGTTGAAGCTCCATTTTTGCACTCTTATCTCAGGGGTTTTCTTTAGAATCTATACTGTTAGGTACTATGGAAATTTTTTCGTATCATAATTCTCTATCATACAACCAATAGGTAGTTTTGTATCCAGGCTGAGCATTATAGAAGCTCACTTTCTGAATTTTGGATATGTTGTATCATTCTGACGTGTTCTCATGCTATTTTAATTAATGAAATCTTCCTCGTTTTGCTGTTAAAAAAAAATCTCACCCTTTGAATGAAAGTCATGGACATCCTATGCTCACTATCTGTGTTGTGATCCATGCCAATAACTTTTCTTCTACATTCACTAAATCAACATAAATGAACATTTGACTATTTCAAAAAGAGGGTTATTGAGATACTCTTGTATCAATTCTCTTCTAGCATCTACAAAATGATTTCCTCCAATCACGTAATATTTATAGTCATTTAACATTTTAATCGTTCAAGTACATCCCTACTAGAAATCTTTACCGGGTCAACAAAACCAGATAATCAACCACATGTACATATGGATTGTACCTCATCAATGTTTTTAAGTTGTAAATATGCAAGTGGTGTGATTTTCTAATTTGATATTTGTCTTTGCCTTTTATGGGTCTATAAAGTTGCTTCACATTCAATTGAAATGTATGACCATCATCAATCAAGTTGTTCCTCAATCAATCTCAAATAGTATTTTGTGTTGTTTTTATAATACCATCTTCTAGATCAAAACCTAGTGTTATGATTTCCCTATTACCSTTGGAACTTTCACTATGGTATTCAAAGCTAACCRTGGCTTCTTCATCATCAACAMCATTATATTTCCTCCTATGTTTTAAACGAGTTTCATCTAAATCAASAATCTCTTCATCATCAAGAGGAACRWAATCATCCTTGGGCATAGTTATTTTTCATTTCTCTTGTGTCTTCTTCTTTTGAGTAAGAGTGGTAACCTCATTGGCACTAATATTAACATCATCTTCATTTGGAGTTTCCACATGTTGAAATGTAACCTTTCTAACCTTATCAGACTATCRAATTTTCTTTCYYRTTTGTTGTTCATGTGTATCTACTTTTACAGTTTGAATAACTGTTATTCTTTGTTTCTTTTTCCTTACTTCTTATGTCTTGTCGATATGAAAGGCAATGATGACTTCCATGATATTTTTCTTTGTAGAATAAATTTCCACCAACATATGTGAAAGTGACATAGCAAAATCTTGTAAAAATAAAATACAACATTTTGGTGTTAAATAAGTTTACCTATAATAATAGATGATACATAAATAAGAATAAACAAAATTACATTCCCTGTCTCAATGTCTTCCACGATAGATGCATATAGTTCTGTAAAACCTTCTTGCATATTATAATTGTTCATTTTGAAACAATATCTAATCTTGACATATGTCTTTGCTTATTTCACAAGTGCATAAACAATCTTTGTGCCCGTCACCAAAAATATATCTTGTTACAAGCCAAGTAATTGAATTCACTTGAATGTGTTCAAACTCAACAACATATGTGTGTGTGTGTGTGTGTATTCTCCATTGTTTCTTTGTTTGTCCTTCACATACCATGAATGTTCCATTTTGTTTTTCCTTGATGTAGATTTCTAATCTCTAACATTCTTTATTTTTTTTTGAACTTAATTGTTAGACCTTGAACATAAGTGCTAGCCAGCCTTTTGTTGGCTAGCATTCTTGTAGGCCCTAGTTGCAGTTTTGGATGCCATGACTGCAACCCTTGATTCATGGATATTCATAAATACCCTCCTTGATGCCATTTTCTTTGGACAAAAAATACATAATAAAAGTTACTATTTTATAATAATAATGTTTCAAAATTTTCAACTTAAAAAGGTTTATTAAAACATCATTATATTAAAAAATTGAAAATTTTCCCCCACACACAGACACACATATATATTTTAAAATAAGCAAAATTAAAAAATTTAAGATCAAACAACAAAATTCAAAAAAATATACTTTAAAAGAATAAAAAATAAAAAATAATATTTTGAAACTAAGAAAATCTTTAACAATAATTAAAAAAACATTTTAAAACAATTTTTTTTAAAATTACATTCTAAAATAAAAAATGATATTTTGACACTAGTAGTTAAGGTCACAATGACCAAAAATTGGTTTTATATTTTCTCACTCTAGAATAATAATAATAAAATGATATCAGAAGAAAACAAATTTTGAATTATTATAATTTCATTGGGTAGCCCTCATTTTCAGTTTCGCCATACATTTTTCAGATTCAAAATCTGAGTTCGTATGCCCAAGATATCCTTCAAATTCTCAATGGACACTTCTTCATTTTGCAGCAAAGACAATTTTATTGGAGCAAAGAATTTTTGAAACCATGATTATTTTCATGGAGCCACATCATTTTTTGGAACCATGTTTAATTATCTTTGAACAAATCCTCTTACAATTATTAAACCACATAAATCTGGTGGAATACACCACCATATATTTTGTGAATACACCACATATATCTTGGAACTTTACTCTTCAATACTTGGAAATATTTTCCATATTTTCTCACCTCCCTTATTTCCCTTCCTCCCTCCATCTGTCCTCGTCACTTATCACTTAAATCATTTTTTTAAACCGCCCCCCTCCCCCCCCCTTCCTCTCCTCTCCTCTCACCCCACACTTTATTTTNATATTTTCTCACCTCCCTTATTTCCCCTCCTTGATCCATCTGTCCTCGTCACTTATCACTTAAATCATTTTTTTAAACCCTCCCCCTTCCTCTCCTCTCCTCTCACCCCACACTTTATTTATTTCTTCATCTTCGTCAGACAGACGGACTTACACCTCTCCTCATCCCCTTATCCCTCCACACTCCGCTTCTCTGCCTCCGTAATTACTCTTCATCCCTTTATCCCTCCATCCCCTTACCT
Organism: Picea mariana; assembly: GCA_032191745.1. Classification (NCBI taxonomy): domain Eukaryota; kingdom Viridiplantae; phylum Streptophyta; class Pinopsida; order Pinales; family Pinaceae; genus Picea; species Picea mariana. The sequence goes on along the minus strand of JASDQU011441890.1, from coordinate 6,432 downwards.
CACCCTCCCTCACTCCACTACCCACCCCCCTATGTCATGCTACATCACCCCTTCATTTTTGACCCTGTCCCCACGTCATGCTACATAACCCCCTCATTTCCGAGACGTTCAAATCCCCCTTCGCCCCCTTCCCTTCCCTCACTTAACATCTCGTCCACTTATCCTTTCCCTTAACCATTTTACCATAACTTTTATTACATTATATCCTCAACCAATGAGATCCACGTCATCCTACATGACCCCCTCATTTCTGACGTTCAAATCCCCCTTCCCTCACTTAGTATCTTGTCCACTTCTCCTTTCCCTTAACCATTTTACCATAACTTTTATTACATTATATTCTCAACCAATGAGATCCTTCCACATGGAAGTGAACTAATGGAAACACATGGCAATCCACAATTGGTTAACACATGGCAACGAACAAGTGACACGTGGTAGCTAAGCATTGGTTACACATGATGTGGTGACGAATGAGAATGTAATGCATGTCAATTGTGTTGACGTATCACTGAATGACACGTGGACTATTGACTCATGTTGACTGAGCGATTACGATGATGCCACTGGGCACTAACTAGGCACGAGTGGAGGACGATTGGTTGGTCAAAATATTAATTAACTAACTAATTTCCTAAGGGAAGGTCAAATTCTTATGTCTCTATAAGTCTTCTCATTTCTCACATGAAGTATATATTACACTTTTCATTATATATCATAAAGACTTTAACACCCCCATACACGCGGGATAAGAATTATGAAGAAAAAGTGGAAATTCTTATGAAGGAGGATGAAATTTTAAATCAAGGGCCTAGATTGCCCTACAAATTCAATCAACGATTGCTAAGTCTTGTTGTTCTGAAGGTCATATATCGAGGTTCAGGAGTCGCAATCGTGCAAACTATACCTTGTTGGAAAGGTATTTCGACGAGGAAGATGATGAAATATGTTTCAAGAGTTGGAATTGGCCATATTTTTCTCAGAAATTGAAAGAACAATCAATGATATTTTCATGCTACGCTGATAAATCTGTGTGACACCTCAACTTCACGAGCTCATATCTTGAGATTCAAGAATCAAAATTGCGTTTGTGAGGACTCATTGGAAAGCCAAGATGATGAAGATCACATCTAAATTGGTTTCCATGGCTAAAAAGTTGAATATCACATCTAGAAAATTAAAACACAGTCCCATTTTTAAAAAGGCAGTAAATTAAAATTTTCAAAATAAAAATTTATTAAAAAAAACTTTTATTAAAGGAAGAAAAGTGACTCACTTTAAGATACAAATATCAATGATGAAAATGTTTTAATGATACTTAAATGAGACATTAATTAAAACGATTTTCTCAAGAAAGAAAAATCCCTAACTACTTAAGAAGTTAGAAGGGTCGGTTTTAAAAGGCAAGAAAGGATTTCATCAAAGGGTTAGAAGTAGGTAATTAGAATATGAGAATAGAGGGGACCAACCATCAATATGCAGCCAAGCTTCATTCAGAAAACAAAGATATCCATCTTCTCCACTCCTTTTCTTATTCTACATCATTTTCTCAAAGCTTTATGTTTGAATTTTTGAACTGAGTATAAGACGAAGTTCTTGATTGTTTCTCTTGTATTCTTCAAAGACTTTTCTTATATGATCATGGAGTATTTACAACCATGTATGAAATCTTTAGATGTAAGCGAGGATTGCTATTGAATTCATTGAGATTTAGTCTTGTGTTTGACAAGCTTTATTTATGAAGATTAGGTCATGTTATCCCCAATTTCTAGGGATAACTAGGAGATCATGTCTCGAGGCCCACAAGTCATAGACATGGAGTACCGAGAGCAGGATTGACCTGAGCATGGCCCTGGAGGGCCCATCCTTCTTCTTATTTGTCAGATTTGTCCTGTCAGCAGCAGCAACATCCATCACCATCGGCTTGGACTTGCATCAGAGAAGACTCTTTCTCCATGAGGTAATTGGTCCAGGTATCATGGTATGTGTCATGTTTGATCATTATAACTTTCAGATATATGCATCAGGTTCCTTACATTTTTGACAACTGCTTGGATCTTACACTAACCCACTTGACCATTGTTGGGGGGATTAATGGGGTGCCCTAGCAAGCTCGTGCCCATAGGTTTTGGTTAGCCACCAGGGGGGATTTGAAGAGCCATCATCCGCTCCCACCATATTATCATTTTACATCTTATCTCCCATACATCCATCCCATTCCCCTGGTCCAGGCATTAGGATGACCTATTTGAGGGGTTACACTTTGTCCTGTGGGAAGAAGGGGCTAAAGGCCCAGGAGGTAAAAGCAGTTGGTAAGAGATAAAATCCATAGAGAATAAAACCTAGAGATGCCTCACCTAGGGATCCCCAAGAAGGCAATAAAAGGCCTCTCGATAAGAAACAAAAGGGACCCAAAGAAAAATAATAAAACAAGACCTAACCAAGAGGATGGGAGGTCTCATCACGAGCCGACCCATTATTTTCATAGGTATCTAGCAGTATGACATTGTCATTATCTGGTTACCACGCCAGGGCAATGACCCTTGGTTGCATGGCCAAGGGAAAGGGGGTCTCATCACGAGCCAACCTTATCATTTCTGCAAAAATACTCGTGGGTAACACTGTCAGCTCTGGTCACCACGCCAAGGCAGTGTCCTCTAGTCAGACCTTGAAGCAAAAAGTAATGAATAAAGAAAGAATAAAGGCAATAAAGGGGTTTGGAAAAAACTGCATCCATGACAGGTACAACTTGCCTCCTACAAAGGCACCCACAGACAATACCTACCCTTGGTCTTCACTATGACTGGACAGCCTTAGACCATACCACCTCATGTTACATGGCTTGAATAATGCCCTTTGGAAACTTTCCTCTTCTTATGGATACTGGCCCAACATGTTACCTTGTCTTTTCTTCAGCTTTGTATAGTAGATCAGTGTAATATCTTTGAGCTATTAGAGGATATGCTAGGGGTTTTATGCATGTATTTGATGAAATTAATGATGAGATATGATTGACATTGTTATGATCCCGAGGAATAATGAACCCATGGAGGGCGAAGTTTTTGATGTGCAGGACCACGCCCGATGGACAGGTACCAGTGGACCGGTACACATGGGGAGATGATTAGCTCGAACCTCCATGGGGCTGAAGAGCCCATCAGATGGTTGCTGGGAACCCATCAGTGGCAGAGACAGGACAATGGTATGATGAGCCTTTGCACATGAAGAAAAGAAGGATGTTCCACCCAGGACACTTTGACTGAACCCGACCTAGGGGGGATGACCCACTTCAGATGGAACGTTTTCCTCTTGATGGACATGACATCACCCAGGAGATTCATATGTCATCTTGAGCATGTGGCAGTTTGATGGGATTACTGGCACGTGTGGAAGCTTAGAGGAGCCCTAAAAGGGATAACACCTGACTTCTGGATGCTGGACATGCCCAAAAAAGGCCAAAGTCTCCCTCAGAAGGTCTTGACGTCCCACCTTTTGCTCATTTTGTGTCTTTTACTTAGCAGTGAATGTAAAAACAATATAATTTTTGTAGTTAGCCTTGTCGACTGTTTTAATGACCTATTTTTTAAATTAAAGGTCATGGAATGATATATATTGAGGATGTTTTTCCCTCATTTGGACATAACACAACTCACTCTCTTGTGAGATCTTAATTCTTGCGCCCTACTAGGGTAGTTTTAGTGTTTTAAAGTGAGGCACAACTCTTGAAGGAGGATTTTTCTTGGCATTTATGGCATTTCTCTCAAGGAAGGTTTACAACTAGGGTTTGTACATGCTTTTCTTCATGATATGTAAGTGTTTTTCCTGCAAAACTTCTTGATTGAATGGTTGTAGGTTAGTATTCTTGCATTTACTTATAAATTTGCTGATTTTAAAACCCTAGGTAGCAAGCACACAAGTAGGTCATTGCTATATGTCCCCTTGCTGAGAAATAGTTTTCAGCCATTGAAGAAAAAGATATAGCCTAACTGTTGCTACACTTGTCTTCCTTTTTCTGAGCTAGCGTTGAAGATATAGGTTGAAAAGAGGAGACGTCCTAGGCCTAGTTTCACTACACCTAGGGTTTCACCTTCTAGGGTTTGAAGGCCTTGCCTTTGCAACACTTTCTCCCTTAAATTTATACTTTGAACCAGTCGTTTTGCCAAGTTTATTTAGAGAAGGAAGAAAGAGCACGAGGCCTTGCTTAAGCAACACCAGAGTGAGCCTCTTTCCCCTAGGGTTTTGATTCTAGGGCCCTGCCATTGCAACACCATAGAACCCTACCTTCCAGTCTCTAAGTTTTAATCCTCCCGAGACCTTGTGCCCTTGCTTTTGACTCCATATACCCTAAGGCACTGGTTAGATCTCCAACGTTGAGCCTTTAGTGTGCAAAACCACCTTTTAAAACCCTAAATTCAAAACCCTAACTAACATTACTAACAAAACAAAGGATGATGTCATAGTGAATATCTCATCTTGACACAACAAAGGTGTAATAATAAGCAATTGAGTGATGACGTCAAGCATTTATTGAACAAATCATTGATTGAATATACTGTTGGCTTGGTCATTTGGATAGATATTGATGAATTGATGATCTTTCTTAGGCTAATTAACAAAACATTGACTTTCATCTTGTATCTATTGCATTGCTTATTAAATGAAATCAGATAGTTAAAGAAGTACTAACCCTTTGAGTTATAGCCTGCAAATATATATATTGTGTTGTTATTATCTTATTCTGAGTAGGTGTTTTCAACAGGGCCTACACTTCTTTTATTGGCTGATTAGCCGGACTATCTGATATTGGTGGTAACCTGCGAGGAGGGAAATCTTAACACTTGACCTTGTATCCTTTGCCTCTTCAAACCCCAGGTTACTGGGGATGTCTCCCCTGGGCTAACCTCCCTAAACAGAAAGAACCTCCCCATCGAGGTGACATTGGGTGGGGATGGTTTCTGTTATGCCAGTTTGTCCTCTATCCTATAGCCTGTGACCTAAAATACAAACTGCGCGATAACAAGTCAATTGGCTTGTTGAGATGTTCTGTAACGAAGAATATATTTCATGAATAAAACTCCACAAAGAATTACTTCGGGGCATGACTTCAATAATGTTTCAGATCTTGGGATTTCTGAGTGTGAGATGTTTGAAGTATGCTTATCAAGTTTGCTTATGTTTAAACTGCAAAACTCTTTTAAAATTCTTTGAGATGATCAAAACTTTTATCTTCTTTTTCTTGAGAGAAGATATGGATTTATCCTTTATTTGTATGTGATTTAGAGTGTTGTATATACAATGCTGAACATAAAGATATTCTGATATTGAAGTTTCCCTTCAATATTTCTATTTTTAAAAACTTCTTGCTGCATATAAAGATCAGATTAGATTATGAAGAACCATTTCATATACAAATCAAAGCAATAAATATCTAGGGTTTGTTCCTTAGCATTCTTCCTAATCCAAGATATATATTTTAGTCAAAGAGGAGTACCACCTTTATAAAAACATAGGGGGATTCATATCCTCCTAAGGTTATTGTTTCGATCTTAACCAATTCAAACATCAATAGGTTTCAAAAAAGTTATAATTTTAACTCTGAAAAAATGTTTTTGTTGGTAGTACCACTATTCGATTCGATGGTTTATTTTAAGGTTTTTTTTTGGCAACATCATGACACTGTTAACGTCACGGTTGCAAAAATATGACAATTTTAACCTCTCCAAAAAAAGGTGCAGCCGATAGCGATACTTTTCAAAATGGGAGTAGAAACAACAATAAAATGTGATCTTTAAAAAAATTAGAACTCTATAGGGTTCTCATCAAGTAGGTAACTACATTAGTATTTTTCATGTTCAAGTGTGTCCCTTGTAGTTTAAATAAGTCACTAGCGAAGGTGGGGTCATGATCCGACACAACGAAAATAAACATTGTTATGTAATTTATAAATTTGATTCAAACGTAGTTACCAACTTGATGAGAACACTCTAGATTTCTTGTTTTCTAGACGTTATATTTAATGGTTATTTCTACCTCCATTTCAAAGGGTGGTGCTATTGGTCATACCCTTTTTAAATTGAGGTACTTTTTTGACATTTTAAATCTTATTTATAAAATATCAACATTTTTTTCAATTGTTTTTTTTTTAATTGTTTTCATTTTTATCTAAAATGTTTATTTATTTATTCTTGTCAATGGTGCTTTTAATAATTTTTCCAATTTTGTTTTCAATGTTAAAAAATAGAAACATAAAATTTGTCATTTTCAACAATATTAAAAATGTTCTATATCATTTTTTTAAAGTTAAGTTTTTTCATTTAATTATACATAATTAATTAATTTACATTGCCATAAATTTCAAATAAACCTTTAGTCATAATACACATTTAAAACCTAAATATAATTAAAAAAACACATTTTGGAAGCTTTTTTTTT
>JASDQU011441886.1:12223-23346 GCA_032191745.1 Picea mariana | reverse complement strand
TCGACTCCTATTTATACTAAAAAGAAGCATCTAGAGGAAGATCCTTCTAGAAGCGGAAGCTTCTATTAGGTCTTCTTACATCCGCCTTACTCTATTTTATTGAAAGGTCTTATTAATATTGACCTTTATTACATTCGAATACATTGATCTACCTATGTGCGGGTTAGGACCTTAACAGAAACCCTTCTATGAAGTTGCTTAATCTTTATTCAACTATCTTAGATATATTTCTCACCAATGCTCAACATAAGTTATTAGAGAGATGTTTATACATTAACCTACTTTTGTTGTATGTTATTATAATTTATTCCATATAATGAAATCATTATTTTAAAGCAAGGAATTTTGTAACTATTTCTCAATTATTTCAAGCACTAAAATTAACCTCCTACAGTTTGAGGACCAATTTGGGCATTATTGAAAGAAATAATTACTTCAGAATTTAAAAAATTAAGCCTTCTATTTTTTGACAAGACATTTAGGTATATCCTTGTGCATGGAGTGAGCTCCTCTCTAAAATGGAATAATTAACAAGATTTTAGTTAACATAAAACACTCTTGAAGTTCCTTTTGGCTTAGTTGTTAGAATATGAAGGATTGTGCTCGTTTTACCATTGGCAATACCGTTGTCACCCAACCATAGGCCGAAGCCACCCTCCAAGCACCTTGACCTTAACAAAGAGAAGAACCCTACTAGCAATCAATATTCAAGCAAGACCAATGCACCAAGCAAGAAAGTAACCAAGGTTGATGAGAAATTCCAAGTGCAACACCTTCCCGAGAACTTGCGCACAAAACTGCCAGACTGCAGTGCGCACAAGTGACTTATCTAATTCTGAGAATGTGTATAATGAAAGAATGGCACCCTATATTTATAGTAATTCTCACAGGCTTGCCTGGGCCGACTTCTTAGGTACTAATTAATTCATATTAATTATATTTTTGCAACAAACATCTTTTCTTGGGTTTCCTTCATTTCTTTGCTTCCTTCCAGAACATTCTAATCTTGTCAAAGGTTAGATTAGAGGTTCATACCTCTCGAAGCTACCATAATATCAACACTCCCTCCTAGCTAGGGAGGTATGGTCTTGAGCACAAAAAAAACCATTCAACTGGTAGTATCATGAGAACCGTCATTATTATCCAACTGGATAATCTTCATGACAACTGGTACAATATCAATTGATAGAACACAACTATGTCTATCCACGGTAGTACACAACTACTCAAACTATGACACATAATCACAAACAGTGGAACATATCCACCACAGTAGCATATCTCTATTGTTTGGAGATAAACAGTCTCCATTACAATCATTTGTTATCAACCTACACAAAAAATATTGTTAAAGATAAACTGAATCAACTGGGCCAATCTTTCACTCACATCTGTGAGCTCTGAAAGAATATCTACCCTTAGTGTAGAACATCAACGATGAGCCTTCTCAAACAAGGAAGAGTGATTGCATCTGATTTCTGAATCTAGACCATACCTCACCCTAGGCCATTCCTCCGACACTAAACAAAGTGTAACCTGGAGAAAATGAATCTTCCCTAAGGAATGCATGTATTTGATTGTTGAGCCTGGACCATTCCCGACCCTGGGCCATTGCTCCAGCACTAAACAAAGTGTAACCTAGAGAGAATGAATACACCCTAAGGAATGACTTTCCAGACCATTTCCTCTATTAACCACAAGAGGAAAAGACTGTCCTGTATCAACCTTCAAAACGGACCATTCCTCATGCTAACCACACTGAGAAATTGTTGTCTCGCGAGGCAGGCGAGTCTTCTTGAGTAACCCTCAAGCAGAGAGACTGCCCTAGAACACTCCCCATGTTAACCACAAATGGGAAGTCATTGTCTATGATACATCAACAATCTAAACCATTTCCCATGTTAACCACAATGGGAAATCATTGTCCGTCAAAAATCTCAATCCACTTTCCGAAGAGGAAAGAATCTTCCCAACTGGGCTATTTTTCAATCTCGAAAATAAATGTCTTCAATAATATTTTCAGTGCTCCCTCCCAACCTGGAGAGACATTTCTTCCCTTTCAGCTAAGGGATTTATTTCCACGATCCCCATCTTCTGTCGAAAGTATGCAAACATTATTATAGATACAGGTTTTGCGAGGATGTCTATTGTATGCTCATCTATGGGGATATAATTGAGATTTACCTCTCCTTATTGGACTTTATCTCGAATAAATTAGTATTTGATTTCAATGTGTTTCGACCTTTCATGAAACACAGGATGTTCTGATAATCTTATACAACTCTAATTATTACAATGTATTATGGTCAATTATGGAATTTGATCAAATAAATCGGAGATTAACTTTCTTAGCCATATTGCTTCTGTACATGCTTCACATGTTGCGATATACTCTGCTTCTGCTGTGCTGAGTGCAATAGACTTTTGTTTCCTACTGCTCCAAGACATCGTAGTAGAGCCCAAGATGAAACACATACCTGAAGTGTCCTTTTGTCTTCCGCACTTCCTACCCAATCTAAGTCCGTGAATCCATGAAGTTGGATATCACTGAATGTAGTATATCTCAAGCCATAGTTTATTGTCCCACAAATATATCTTAATACATGCTTTGTAGCTATCGAGTGATCATGTCTTGGTTCCACCTCGAACTAGCTTAGTGTATCTACGAAAAAGAAAATGTATGGTCGAGGACTTACCAAATACATCAATGACCCAATTAGTTGTCGATATAGAGACGGATCTATTGGATCATTACTTTTCTTATATCCTCATTCATAGGAGTGTCCATGGACTTACAGTCCATCATTCCAAACTTTTGAAGGATCTTTATTTCTTACTTTCCTTGCCCAAGGAATACTTCACCACACTTTTGCCATACTTCTAGTCCCAAGTAATAATGCATGAGACCTAGATCTTTGATATCAAATTCAAAAGCTAGTTCCTTCTTGCACTAACTGATGAGAGACTCTTCACCTGTTATGAATAGATCACCAACATATAGTAGTAGAATTACAGGTGCATTGTCCATGACTTTATAATAAAGGTTTGGATCTGCATGACTCTTGGAGAAACCAAGTCTCGTTAGATAGTTGTCCATTATGGCATACCAAGCCCTTGGAGCTTGCTTGAGTCCATATAGAGATTTATTTAATCTACAAATGTGAGTGTCTCTAGAATGTACCTGAAACGCTTGAGGTTGTTCAATATATACTTCTTCTTCAATTGCTCCATTGAGGAAAGATGTCTTTACATCCATCTGATGTAAGTTCCATCCCATGGAAGCGACAAGAGATATGATAGCTCTGATGGAAGCATATCTAGCCACCGGAGAAAAAGTTTCATCATAATCTTATCCCTCCTTCTGGAAGAACCCTCTGTCTATAAATCTTGCCTTGTATTTATCCACACTTTCATCTTCTTCATGTTTGATCTTGTATACCCATTTTGAAGTTACCACCGATTTTTCTTTAGGTCTAGGTACGATTTCCCATACCTCATTTTTCATAATGGATCGTTGTTCTTCCGTCATAGCTTATTTCCATTGTCCCTTTTGAAATGCTTCTTCAAATGTGGTAGGTTCTTCATCTAGAATATTTGTCATGTATGTTGCATAACTTGAGAATCTTTTAGGTTTTTTACTCTTTATGAATGTTCCTTATAGAACCTTGAGTCTTTCGGGGCCTTGTAAGGTAGCTTCAAGCCAAGCTAGTCATTTCTTAGTCTTCGGTACGATATCTGAATCAATGTTTTCGCATGGCTCTATAGGATGATCAGGTTGTCCATTTTCATCATTTTTCGTTTTCTTCATTAGGTTCTTCAATCTCTTCTTCTTCAATAGTTTCTTCTATGGATTTATTGAAGGCCATATTTTCATTGAATGTTACGTCTCTGTTGACTTTGATCTTGTGTTGTTTTGGAATATATAATCTATAAGCATTGGATGAATCACTATGTCTAACGAATATCCCCTTCTTTCCTGAGGGTTCTAGTTTATTCCTTTTGTCCTTGGGAATGTGAGAGTAAACATGACATCCAAATATTCTTAGGTTTTCCACATTAGGTTTCTTACCTGAGAAGGCTTCTTATGGTGTCATTTCCTTTAATATACGATGAGGACTTATGTTCTGCACATATATTTCTTTCATTGCTACTTATCCCCATAAGAACATGGATAGACCTTGATCATTCAATAAGGCTTTTACAGTTTCTTCAATAGATCCGTTCTTTCTTTTTGCTACACCATTTTTTTTAGGATTATGAGGAATAGTTAGCTCCCTCCTAATCCTTGTTGATTTGCAGAATTCAACGAGTATTCTCCTTCGTTATCTATTCTTAATGTCTTGATCTTCTTGTTCGGGAGGTTTTCTATCTGTTCTTTGAATTCTTCGAATTTGCTGAATACTTCATCTTTTGTCTTTAGTAGGTATAGAAATGTATTTCTTGAATAGTCGCCTATGAAGATTACGTAGTAAAGAGATACTCCTAGAGATTTGACCAACATCGGACCACAAAAATCTGAATGTATTGGATCTGTTGTTGCTGCTTGTGAATGGTTTCTTGATATTCTTCCCAAGGGCGCATCCCTTGCAGATTCCTTCATTTGTAGATTTCAATTATGGTATTCCTTCAACCATTCTTCTAAGAAAAGGTAATGCTTGATAATTAATATGAGCGTACTTTCTATGCCAAAGCTCATTAGGGTTGACTTCATCATGTACGAGAGCTTCTTCATTTTGTTCTAGTAATCTATACATATTTCCTTCACAACTTCCAATAACCCTAGCATTCTCTATGTTGTAGTCTTTATTCCATGATAACACTTTTCCATCCACGAAAGCTATTTTGTTTCCCTTGTCTTCTAGGAATGATATTGATACAAGATTATTTTCCAAACTAGGTACATATAAAACATTACTTAAGTGAACATTGTTACCTGATTTCAACTTGACAGAGGCTTCTCCAAATCCTTCGACTCGATAAGTGCTTTTGTCTCCAAGCTCTACCTTGTATGATGTCTTCTTTTCATTTAGGTTTGAGAGTCTCACTTGATCTTCGGTCATGTGCCTAGAAGCTCCACTATCGATTATCCACATGTCATCTTCAATTGTTCCAGTGAGTGCTAAGTAGTGTAAGAGACTGATCATTTCACTCATATCTTCAGTTGACTGGTGGTTGGTCATGCTTAGATCCAAAACTTCAACTCTGACATTTTTGTCTTATTGGATAGCCAAAAGGTGCGCTAAACTAGGTCACATCTGAATATATTCTCCTTGAGCGAGATGCTCCATCACAAGGTGTTGGATCTGAGATTAGGTTTTCTGCAACTACTTCTACTAGTAATGCTAGCGACAGTGTCTTGGAAGTTGTTCCTGCTAGTAACCCTAGTGGTAGTTCCTCAGCGAGATCAATATCCTAGCGGCTATGCTTCCTTCCAACATTTACACTGAATGAAGGAGATGTGGGCCCATAACCTGTTAGAATATGAAGTATTGTTCTTGTTTTACCATTGACAATACCCTTGTCACCGGACCATAGGCCGAAGCCACCCTCCGAGCACCTTGACCTTGACAAAGAGAAGAATCTTGGTAGAAAATACTAGTCAAGAAAGACTAATGCACCAAGCAATAATGTAATGAAGGCTGATCGGATATTCCAACACAGAAACTGGCGCAACACCTTCCCAAAAACTGGCTCACATAACTGCCAGACTGCAGTGCACACAAGCGACTTCTACAATTATGAGAATGTGCATAATGAGAGACTGGCGTCCTGTATTTATAGTAATCCCGGTAGCCTTGCCTGGGTCGACTTCTCCTTCTGAGTACTAATTAATTCATATTAATTATATTTCTGCAGTCGACATCTTGTCTAGGGTTTCCTTCATTTCTTTAGTTCCTTCCAGAACATTCTAATCTTGTCAAAGGTCACAATATAGGTTCATACCTCCCGAAACTACCATAATATCAACTAAAACACCCCTTTTACTAGTGAAATTTCTTTATTTAAGGGAGATTTTTTATTCGTTTTTTGTTAGAATTTTTCAACTACAATTCCAACATTCCAAATTGTGTTATCACCTCATAACAATGTGACTGTTGGAAATTTTAGGGTCTCTAAGATAAAAATTGCAATCACTCAAATGTGTTTCCTAGAGTTAAAAAAAAAAATTATTTACCTAATTCCAACAAAGCTAAGGCATTTGAATTAACATGATTTGTAGGAAAACTATCAAAGTATACATGTTCAAATCACCCTTTCTGATATCATAATGCATTTACTCTCCTTAGTTAGCGTAGATAGCATGCATTGTTGGAATAAACTATGAAACTCTAGATGTTTAAATCACCCATAGTCATATATCATATTGCTCCACCATTTACGAAGGTAGTTTCTACATACACAAGGATTCACTAATGGATTGAATTAGCATATTTGGAAAGGTAGTTGATACACACTCAAGGAATTATTGATGGATGGATGGATTCCATCAACCTATTTGGAAAGCTATTGTGCATCGAGATACCATATAATTTTTTGGGTTTTCATCATGTCAAGCAAATATTTCTTCTTTTATAACCAAATTTTGCAGTTTTTGTTATTAAGGTTTTAAAGCACAGGACAAGAAAGAACAAGCAACAATCATAGGAGAGAATATTAGAGGCAAGTGATTAGTACCCACTGTAAGTTTTAAAGATTTGAAGTTAAACAATGCTTACATATTCTTAAGAAAAATAGAAAAAATAACAATGACATACACATAGTACAAAAAGATTTACCTTGGAAACATTTAACCATCAATATGATTTTTCTCTAACAAAGTGGTACTGGACATCAATATGATTTGTTTTACAATGATAAGATGGGTTCTTTTCCAAAAATATTGCAGCATGATTGTCACAATCTATCCTTATAGCTTGTTGTACAAACCCAATACCTTAAGACAATCTTTGTTACCATACAACTTCCTTACTTGCATGGGTGGCTACAATGTATTCATATTCTATAGTTGAGAGTGAAATTATATCCTATCTCTTGCTCATCCAATTGATTGTTCCTCCAAATAGGTTAAACACATAACTATTAGCACCGAAAGTCGCCCTTCGGATTGGAGGAAAGCAAAGCCCAATACCCATGAGTTTGTATGTCACAATGAATAAATTTAAAGGTGGTCTAATGGACACGGATTCAGGATGGTATCGTTCTAACTCAGAAAACTAGGTTGGAAAGAACAAGCAAGTGAGGTCTTGGTCTAACTTGAGTTAGTAAGTTTGATATAGTGGTGAGTAGGGGAAAGAACTTGAGGAGAGTGAAGAGGTCTGCTATGGACATCCAATCTTCCAGCATCTTAAAGAGAAAAAACTTCAAATGTAAGATCCTCTTGAATTCACGACTTCAGGAAACCGAAGATGCTATAACAATACTGCAATCAAACATACATTACAATACAGTCACAACAACACGACTGAATCATCCATGCCCTAGCTCTCAGTATCAGAGGGAAAAGAGAACACAAGAAACTGATTAAAATTGTTGCAATTCCACTGTGATCAAAACTACAACATAAAAACATAACTACCCTCGACTCGATCATCCATGCCTGAGTGTTCTAACACAACTGCTACAAAGAAATGAAAGGAAACTGACTTACATTAATCAAGAATTCTCAAATGCATATACATAACCAGAGAACTAGAGTGTTCATTAAAACTTTACAAATTAGGATCTTATCTCAACCATCGACCCTCAAAAAATATCAAAATGATTCCATATACTCAAAGCCAAAAAAATGGAGACGTGTTCGAGTCATTTCATTTAAGGCATTACATCTACGTCTTCTCAGTAAGGTTGTGCAGGTATTCCTTTGTCATACACAACCTTAATTCGGCATGGGCCTTCAGGAAAAAAATGTCCATCGAGGGGGGGCTCTAGCTGACAACTCGGTCTCTTTAACCAGACCCTCTATGTTTTCCATTTATGGAGTGAGTTGAAGCTTCCAACCACCACTCCTTTTTCATTTCCTACTCCTTCTCAAGATCGCAATAAGGTTAAACACATAGGGGATTTTGTGTGTTGTTGGCAGGTGGCTAAGCTCAACCTATGATATTGAAACAACAATGGTTTCACTCTATAACAAATGTGGGCACCTTCATCCTTTAGCGCAGACCTTGTGGATTTTTCACCCTTACCTACATGCGACCTCAAGCCATGAACCAGCACTTAATTCCCAAGTGTTTCGTGATTTCGCATTTCAGGAGTCTCCACTCCACTTGATTCCAAATATCGCAATGCACAAAATTGCAAAATGGACTTTACATATTGATGGTCGGTCCTACTTTTAAATTGATAGCCATTATTACCTCCTCAAAAACTCGAGTCACCATCTATGCGATGGGCGTTAACCCTTCCTGCTAGACCGATTGTTCATGTGACCTTGGGTCATGACCCTGGGCCTAGTTCCTGGGCGCTTTGTGATTTTTTGTTTCGTGAACTTGCATCATGATCTATGCTAAGACCCCTGATTCACAAAATCACAACTTCTCTAATTTGGCACCACGCATCCCTCTAAGATTCACGGTCCACATCTCCTCTTCACACATCAGGATTTCACATCTCAGGAAGTTGAAAGACTAATCACCTCCCTTCTCCCAATTTCTGATTTTGCGATCACCTCAAATCGATGGTCTATGAATTTCCTTGATATAACGACTCAGATCAACTTGCGAGTTCTGATTTCACAAGTCCTCGTGACTCTGCCCCTTGAATTTTCCTCTCTACGAGTCAGCGAAATGTTGATCTCTTGCCACGTGCCCTTCCCAACATCAATGACTAGGATTTACCTCATGATTTGAGACCTCTGTCAGACGTTAAACTTCGTGTAAATTTATGATCTCGATCGCCTAAGGGCCTCTAATTTGAACTTCACATGGAATCCCAACAATTTAAAACTGAACTTGCTCGCTCACTCTATTTGAGTCCATATTGGACCGCTTTGAGTGTTGTTCTTTGACGCTTCTTTTGCAGGCCATGAACTTCGGCAACCTATTGCCCTTGACAACTATATGTGATAACATTTGGCTCCACAGGGGATGGCATGCTTCTTGGGAGATGCCAAGAACAAGAAGTTCTAGTCATCTTATGCATTGAGCTATGGAGTCAAGCTCAAAACATCCTGCTGAAAATACAGGTCTATAAGTAAAAATGAAAATAAATACACATGCTCCAAGGATATTATTTATATACAGTACTAAACTAATTTATTTTTACACAGTGCTAGGTGAAAGAAAATTTCCACCATAGTCATTCAAGTAACTTCCTAACTGGAAGCTCCTTAACTCTACAGAAATCGAGAAATCAATCCAGTTTGAGATTACTTCTCTTATGAATGATATGACAATTGTCCAGAGTAGAATAATGCCACCCATATTTGACGATCGGTAGTCCTCGAGTTTTAATCATGAATTACTGATAGGATTACTTACAGGTACATTGGTTTGTCACAAATCTATTTCAAATGATGAGCCTTTGGCTTAGTTATTCGACGACGTTCACCTGACATTTTCGGACAGGAAGTACCTGAACGAGTGACGTGAGGTGATTTGACTAGCCATCACCTTCCCCCACACTAATTGTTGATTTGACATATTAGACCACGTGACATCATGGATTTTGGGAAAATGGTTTCAGGCAGACCTTTTTTTGCCCCAATGTACCTCTGAGGACGCCACGCATCCATGAATAAAACCATAGTAAATTTTCCATCTTGCCTTCGCATAATTAAATTCCATGATATCGCATAATTAAATTCCATGATATTTCACCGCTCGATATGGGTCTCGACTATTGATCAGGGCTGCTTCAAGATCCATGGTCCTTCGAATTATCTCTTTTGCGCTCCCTCTATATTTGTCCACATGCCACCATATATTACCTGGACCTCCAAATCGCGCCATGTCTCTACATCGCTTTAGTCACCCGCTAAAACTGAAACTCGAATTTCAAGTGTAACTATTATGGTGATAACACAACCACCCTGACGTAGAAGTAGAATGATGAAACAGCTATCACAATATCACTATGATATATAATGTTCTAAACATGTACCAATCAACCTGTAACAACATGTATAAATAGCATGTGCCAACATGTACCATACATCAACCTGTACCATTATAAACAAATGCATCAACCATGCACCAAACTTATACAAATAACCTATCACTCTAACTTGTCCAAACAACTTGTAATCAACATGTACCGTAAACAAGTCCATAAACCATGCACCAATCTGTACCTCAACCTATACGATCAATGAGTGCATCAACCATGCAACAAATATGTACCAATCATGTATCAAATACACATAAACTATGACTCAGCAAGATGTACCAACATCATCAACTATACACCTCATGTATGTGTCAAATCATCAACTACTTGTCTCAACCATGTACCCAATATGTACCTCAACCAAAAGCCCTCATCAATTTCATCATCCAAATCTGATTTGTAACTCTGTAAAAGACCTGGTGTATATGATCACATACCTACAAACCTTCCTTAACTTTAACAACAAAAGATCTGCATTTTCATCAAACTTTACTTTAGTCTCACATGACTAGTTTTGGATTTGTCAACAACCCTAACTTGAAATAATCATAACTATGTACATGTTAATAAAGATCTGAAAATAGTACAGAATATTCTTAATTGTGTTTTATGCAATTCCTCCATGTTTCATTGCTTTGAACCTCTCATAAAAGGAGTTATAGAAAAAATGGCATACCTTGTTGAATTATGGCTTATTCTAGAGAGCAAACTTGTAGAGCATGCCGCGCACAGAATATTTTTTGTATGGATTTGAAAATTGTACAAATAATACTAAAGTCTATACTTTAACCAATACATTTGGTCTTACTAAATTTGGATCTGATATGAAGAAGTTATGACGTCTTTACCGAAAACACGTATTTTAGACTAGTTTTAGGACTAGCCACAAACCCTATTTTCCATGGAGTGTAACTCAAAAAATACAATGACCCACAAGATGGAATTTTTATCACAGCTAAGTCTTGGATATGTTTCCTCAACGACCTCCCAATTTCATGGTCTGAATCATTCTAGAA
>JASDQU011441885.1:0-23521 GCA_032191745.1 Picea mariana | reverse complement strand
CGGGTCTACAATTGTTGTGTTAAGCCCTAAATAGTGGCACATTACCCCTTAATTGGGGAATATTACATTAGTAATGTTATTTTATTTTTGTTGGCTTGGGTCCATTAGTTATAATTGTACCTACTAGTCTCCTATATATACCAAGGAGACCTTTTTCATTTGGAATCATATTGTATTGGGAAATTTATGTGGTGTATAAGGAGGTTTCCCCCTTGAAGAGGCTTGTTATATGAAATTGTCTCTTTTTCAAGGTGTTGAGTACTTATTCTGAGTTTTTTTTTATGCTATTTTGATATTTGGTTCTTAACATTTTGTATAAAAGCTCAAGGTCTTTGGGTTTCCCTGTTGCATATGAGACACCTTGTAATTTTTTTTGTGATGTTTCAAAAGGAACCCCTTAGAAGATATTTAGTAGATGGATCAAGGTACGTGGGTTTAAAATTTCATCTTTTGAGGCCTTATACTTTTGGAGGTATAGCCTTTGTAATATAGGGTTCTGGAATCATCTTGAATTTATTCATCACAGAATTTTCACTATAAAATTTGTTCTATGATTTTTTAGAACCTAACACCCAGAGGATATTCATAGAATTATCAAGGTATCTTTGATAAAAATTTAAGCTTATGGGTCATCCTACTTTTGTAGATACACCATGTGTAAGATAAGGTATCTGACTAATCATATTAACTAGTCTCAAATAGGTGTTTCGGGTAAAACAATGGTATCTTCTTCGGTGAGTATCTAAATTAAGTGAGACTATTTGCATTGGACAGTGGATAGTTTTTAGTATTTATGGTGCAATTTTAAGAAACAAACATCAGGTATTGTGCTCTTGGCATGCTTTACAAGGACACTCTCCTAGAAGGGACAAAAATCAGCAATGTGTGGGGAAGTTACCATAACTTCCACTTGGCACATCCAATTTTGATCATACCTATGGGATTGCAGAGAAGATGTATCAGAGAACTACAAAACAAAATTTTCATGCCTAGAAGGGCCAAAATTTTGGAGATACAGCATAAGAAAGATCATCTAGCATAAACACCTCGAAATGAAGGTTTAAAAGTGACAATTGGACAACATGCCAATGAAAAGGGGAACTTCTACACCAAATAAGCCTTTAGAAATTCCTACTTGGACTCTTGATGAAGGTGAAGAAATGCGCAAGGACATAAATTATTTACAAAAGAAGACAGTAATAAAAGATTAACTTCAAGGGATGATGGATTCAACTGAACCTAAGTTGGAGGCAATAATGGATACTAAGATGGATGGTTTAAAAAGGAATATCATGGAAGGATTGAAAAATTTCCTAATAGAGAGGCCACATGAAAGTGAAAAAGTATCCCATGAAATTCATGATGAGGACACAAGGAGGATGAATCAAGATTGGAGAAAATCCAACTTTGGTTTGAAGACCAACCACTTTCCTAAGATCGATATGAGGAAGTTTGATGGCAAGGATCCAATCACATGGATACTTCATATGGAGAAATTATTCGATCTACATTATGTGCCACATATACAAAAGGTATGAATTTCTTATTTAAATTTAGAACCCAATCAATTTGTGTGGTATCGATGGCTTTGTTCTCATAAATCACTTTTCACATGGACAATTTTCATGGATGAAATGATATCACACTATGAGGATACAAGGAGCAATACCTTTTTTAGTCAATTGATAAATATCAAGCAAAAGGGTTCAATTGTGGAGCACATTGAGAACTTCCGAAGATTGAATATAAAGGTAACAGATATTCTATTTGAGCACTTGACTGATGAATTCATAGGAACTTTAAAGGATAACATTCAACATGAGGTTCTCCTTTGGGAACCCAAATCATTGCAGAATACATTCAGGGTGGCGAGAAATGTTGAAAGTAAAAATATGGCTATGGCTACTAGAAGGACCACTCCTAACATCTATTGAGAGAATAATGTTCCTTCTTCTAAAACACCTCAACCTACAAGGTTGACACCTCAACAATTGTAGGAAATAAAAAAAAATATTTTTATGCTTTAATTGTGACAGTAAGTACAATAAGGGACATAAGTGTGGTGAGAATAAATTATTCTACATAGATTGTGAAGAGGAATAAGAACAAGAACAAGAACCATCTCAATATGAAAACGTAGAAGATATTTCTTCTAAAGAGTTGACTCCCACGATATCATGTAATGCATTGGATGGAATTAGCACTCCTCAAACCCTCAAGATCGAAGGATATATCAAAAAGAAAAAGGTAATAGTCCTAATTGATTCTGGTAGTACTCATAATTTCATTCACTATAAATTAGCCAAAGCTCTCAATTTCTTTATATATCTAGCACCATAGTTTCAAGTAATCATTGCAAATGGAGGAACTATCAATTTCTCAGAAAAATGCCATAATATCAATCTTACTATGGGGGAATATGTAATGAATATTCCAATTATTTATATACACATGGGTGGTGTTGATGTCATACTAGGAGTCCAATGGTTACAATCATTGGGAACAATGGATTTTAATTTCAAGAATTTTTCATGAAATTTTCATTGGAAGGAAAGGAAATTGAGTTAAGAGGTATCACAGGGAAAGCCAGTAAGGTGATAAGCTCTCATGGCATGACAAAATTATTGAAAAAGGGGCATCAGGGTGTAATTGTACAACTATGCTCACTAGATGTTCAAACATCTAAGCCATTTATTCTCGTAGATATCCAAGGGGTCATTGATAAGCATTCTAAAGTATTTGAAGATATTCCCAGAGGTCTTCCACCCACTCGAAATCATGATGATGTTATTCACCTAATTACTAGGAGTGTTCCTCCTAACATCATGCCTTACAGATACCCTTATGCCCAGAAGAGTGAAATTGAGTGTATGGTTGAATAAATTTTAGGTTGTCATTATTGTACCTAGCCAAAGTTCTTACTCTATCATGGTGATAATGGTACTCAAGAAAGAGGGCTCATGGCATATGTGTCCAAATTATAGAGAGCTCAACAAGATCACTATTAAAGATAAGTTTCTCATTCATGTCATTGATGAATTGGTATATGAACTACATGGAGGAATCTATTTCACAAAGGTGGATCTTCATTCAGGGTATCATTAGGTTAGAATGAAGGAAGCAGATATCCCAAAAACAACATTCCAAACTCATGAAGGCCATTATGAATTTTTGGTCATGCCTTTTGGCCTTACGAATGCACCTTCCACATTCCAAGGGTTGATGAATTCCATTTTCAATCCCTTCCATCGAAAATTTTTGTTAGTATTTTTTGATGATATCGTAATCTATAGCAAGTCTTGGGAGGATCATGTTCGACATGTTGACAAGATGTTACAACTACTAAAGGAGAAAAAACTATATGCCAAACCATCCAGATGTTTCTTTGGGGTGAAGGAGGTAGAGTATTTGGGTCATATTGTATCTCATGAAGGTGTCAAGGTATACCCTAAAAATATTAAGGCCATTATGGACTGGCCGATTCCCAAAACATTGAAGAATCTTAGAGGATTTTTGGTTTTGACAAGTTACTACGGCAAGTTTTTTTGGAACTATGTAAGAATAGTAGCACCTTTAACGACATTAACTAAGAAGGATTCATTTTCATGGACTCCAGAGGAACCTCAAGCTTTTGAAAAACTTAAAGTGGCGATGTGCGAATCTCTTGTCTTGACCACACCAAACTTCACAAAAACCTTTATTGTGGAATGTGATGCCTCGAGAAATAGCATCGGTGATGTTCTAATACAAGAAGGAAGGTCCCTTGCTTTTGAAAGTTGGCCACTCAAGGGAAAGGACTTACACAAACCCATTTATGATAAGGAAATGATGGAAATAATACATGCACTGAAGAAATGGAGCCCTTACCTAATAATTAGGCACTTCAAGGTCAAAGAATATCATGATAGTATTAAATACTTCTTGGAACAAATACTATCTTCAGAAGAACAACTAAAAACGGTGACCAAGATGTTGGGTTATGATTTTTAAATCATCTACAAAAAAGGGAAGCAAAATGTTGTGGCAGATGCACTCTCAAGAAAGGATGAATATGTTGAGGCCTTTATCTATTTTACATCAATCATCCAACCCGATTGGATAATAGAAGTGAAGGATGAATGGAAGAATGATGAAAACATGTGGACTCTCATTCAAAGTTTGTAGCAGGATTCAAATGCATCATATACATTTACATGGAAAACGGATTCACTATGGTACAAAGATCGCTTATATTTATGTAAGAACTCCCAACTCAAACAAAAGGTACTCTTGGAATTGCACACCTCTCTGGTAGGAGAGCACTTGAGATTTTTGAAAACCTACCATAGGGTTAAGAAGGAATTTTCTTGGGTTGGCCTTAAAAATGATTTTCAAAGGTTTGTGGAAGAATGTTTGGTTTCCCAACAAAATAAGGTGGAAACAATTAAGACCCTGAGTCCTTTACAACAATTATCCATCCCAAGTCAGTGTTTGGAGGAGGTTTCCATGGATTTCATCGCAGGGTTACCTAAGTCTGAAGGAAAGAGTGTTATCATGGTGATTGTTGATAAACTAACCAAGTACGCACACATCTATGCACTCTCTCATCCCTTCAAATGTAGTACAGTTGCCACCACATTCATGGAAATAGTTCAAAAAATACATGGAAGCCCAAAGATTATTGTAAGTGACAAAGATCCCATCTTCACTGGAAATTTTTGGACAGAATTATTTTCTTGTTTGGGTACTCAATTCGCTCATAGCTCATCTTATCATCTTCAATCTGATGGAAAAACGGAGATAGTAAACAAATGTCTGGAAGGATACTTTCATTTTTTTGTCTCTGATAAAAAAACACAATGGTTCAAATGGTTACCCTTGGTAGAATGGTGGTATAACACTTACTTTCATATTGCAACAAAAATGACACCATTTATGGCACACTATGGATATCACCCACCATCCATCACTTCTTCTCTAAAAGAAAAATATAAGGTTCAAACATTGGAATATCACATCGAGCATCAAAAACAAGTTCTCCAACTCTTAAAGTACAACCTGACCATGGCACAGAATCGTATGAAACAACAAGAAGATCAGCATCATAGTGAAAGAAGTTTTGAAGTAGGGGATTGGGTATTTTTAAGACTACAATCATACAAACAGGTGTCCCTTGATCAAGCTAAGAAGGATAATGAATTATCACCAAAGTACTATGTCCCTTATAAGGTGTTGCAAAAAATTGGTACTATGGCATACAAATTGGATTTGCCTGCATCTTCGCAAGTACACATAGTTTTCCATGTTTCATGCTTAAATAAGGTTATAGGTAACAATATCCCAATTCAAACTATATAGCCAGAAATTGACAAGGAAGGAAAAATCATATTGGAGCCTAAAGTTATCACTAACACAAGAATTCTCCAGCTGAGGAATAGATCCATTTCAGAGTATCTCATTAAGTGGAGGAAACTACATGTTGAATATTCCACTTGGGAAGATGAGTCTTTTATATAGAAGCATCCATAATTACTCAAGCATTGCATAAAACACTTGTCTGAAGGGGAGGGGAATGTAAGCCCTAAATAGTGGCACATTACCCCTTAATTGGGGCATATTACATTAGTAATTTTATTTTATTTATGTCGGCTTGATTCCATTAGTTTTAATTGTACCTCCTAGTCTCCTATATATACCAAGGATACCTTTTCATTTGGAATCATCTTTTATTGGGAAATTTGTGTGGTGTATAAGAAGGTTTCCCCCTCGAAGAGGCTTATTATCTTAAATTATCTCTTTGTCAAGGAGTTGAGTACTTATTCTGAGATTTTTTTATGCTATTTTGATATTTGGTTCTTAACATGTTGCTTGAACAAAATATTCCTTCTCCTACAAACACCCTCAAGGTAGTGATACAGTTTAAACATATACAAGTACATACCTCCGGCAATAGAAACAAGTAGTGGCACCATCCGACAACAGTGGTAAGAAATGATTATCGTTAAAAATTCAAAGGTGCTCCAACTTGTAATCTAAAGGTAGTTGAAGATGAACTAGAGTAATTTGCACTGGGAAAACCAAAAATTAGTCCTAACACTTCACTGAAACTTTCACTGCAACTAGTGTTGGCACTGCAACTAGTACTGCAACTAGTGATGTAATTGGAACTGTAACTGGTGTTGGAACTGGAAATGTAACTGGTGTTGCAACTGGCATGAAGGAACTAGAACGACAACTGCAACTAGCACCGCAGACCTAGGGTTTTATGAGGAAACCCTAATTTCTCAACGTTAGAAATTTTCAGATCTAATCCAGGGAAAATATGTTCCCTTCTTAGGAGACCTTCTTAGTGGATTCATTAAGTGATCAATGAGCTTGATAGTGGGGGAAACTAAGGATCTTCCTTCCAGCACTTACATTGTTATGAAGGAAACCAGCTATGATACCATGTTGAAATTTTAGTATGCTCGTTTAACCATAGAAAATGTCACAGCATTGTCACACAACCATACGAATTCACATATTCCACCCTTGAGCACATTAACCTTTTCTTGGAATAATTTTGGAAAGTCTACACTAGAACCAATAGATAAACCCTAGCTGCTAACTACAACAACAACTCAAGACACGTATAGAACTCCTTCTCCAAGGGTAGCGCACAAGAGAGAGAGTCTCCATATCCACAGAAAAAGTACCATACACAACTGCATCAGTTGCAGCTGCAATACTCTCTCAGACTAGCTCCGTACTTAGCAAGAATATCACCAAGAGCATCACCAAGAACATCACCAAGTGTTTCACCAAGAACCACTAAGAGAATCACCAAGATAGCGCTAGAGAGAGACCAAGACCCAAGATATGACCATATGCCCTTATTCCTCCTTGAAGCTATAGTTGCATCTCTCCACAAGACTTGTGCACTGAATGGCTATCCAAATGAGCTAAAACATCCTCTATTTATATTGATCTGTCCAGTGACTTTTCTAGCTAGGCCAACCTGACTTTCTTGTAATTATATTTTTTGTTTATCTTTTTCCTGTAGAGTCGAATTGTATTTATAGAAGATAATATTCTAATATTATTATTATTCTAGGCCGACTTGTCTTCTAAGGTTTCCACACATCTGTTTAATGATTCATTGGCTTCTAGAATATTATATTCTAAGTCGCAGGTTACACGTGGAGGTTAATACCTCTCTGAGCTACCAAAACATCAACACTTAAACAAATTAGGATTTAAAAGAAAAGAAAAATGAAATTAAATGCCAAATCCAATTCACACCGTTATCTACAATAGAAAACTATAATTAAAGAAAACTAGTGCATAAAATGTTTTAGATAATGCCCATTAATAGGCATTTCAAGAACTTATCCACTTAGATTCTAAAGAGAAAACATTTTTTTCCTTCAACTGCTGCAATTTTAAAAGGACCAAACCAAATATTATCAAATTTCCCATGCTTTCCAGTATCTTCTCTTCTAGCTTCCCATTTCAGCACTAAATCTCCTGGAAGAAATTCTCTATCTTTAGCTTTTTTGTCAAAAATACCTTTCATCTTTTCTTGGTACTCTTGGAGTTTTTCATTAACTTCTTCTCTGGTATGTTTCACCTCAATTAGTTGATTCATTCTTCATGTGAAATCATTAGTTTCTTCACCAACATCCTACCATAATTCATTACACGAAGAGTAAGATTAATAGGTAAAATAACACTTAAACCATAAATCAATTGAAATGGTGACATACCTATTGATCTCTTGGTGTTGATTATGTTTTCCTAAAGTGCATATTTCAAACATGAATATGCCAAGATTTTTTAACTTTAGTAAAAACTTTTTTAATTATTCTTATCAAACTTTTGTTAGAATATTCTACTAGTACATTCCCTTGAGGATAATAAGTTGTAGAATGCCCCAAAATAATATTATATTTCTGACAAAAGTTTATCATAAAAAAATATTTAAAATATTGTGCATTCTCTGTAATTATTTTTCTTAGACAACCAAATCTAGCTAAAATATTTTCCTCCAAGAAATTCATTACCATTGAGTCTATAGCATTCCTAGTCACAATAGCTTCTACCCATTTAGAAAAATAATTAGTGGAAGTTAAGATCCACCTATGTTGGGCATTGGAATGAGGGTGAATCTCTCCAATGAAATCTAAGCCCCATTGTTGGAAAGGAGCTTCATCTTTAATAGGAACTAAAGGTAAAGTAGGGAAATTTTGTTTTCTAGAAAATAGTTGGCATTCTCTACAAGCCCTAACCTTAGCATTCACATTAGTGAATAGTTTTGTCCATTAATAGCCTATCCTCGGGATTTTTTATATTGTTTCTCTCCAAGCATGATGCCCCCCACATATTCCTCTATGAAATTATTAAATAAAACCCTTTGTTTCAAAATCTATAAGGCATCTCAATAAAAATCCCAAAGAATATTTCCAATACAGTTTACCCTCAATTATGCAATATTTGATTTCTTGAAGTTTTAATGTTCTTTCCTTTGATGGAGTCATATCAGAAGGGCATTATAAAGTAAGAAGATATGAAACTATATTCTTGTACCAGGGAGAAGCAGAAAATTTTTCATATATTTGAGTTGTTGGCACTTGATCATCAATTTCTTCAATATCTCGTAAAGGATTTTTAGAACCAATTTAGTTGGTTTGATCTCCAGATCATATTCTTGAATCTTTTCCAACCATTTGCCTCTTTTTCCATCACTATCAAATTTCACCAAGATTTATTTAACAGTATTGGTGGGTACATATGCTATCACTTTGGAATGTTATACATATGTCCTGAAAGATTTAAGTGCTTTAACCATAGCATACGCTTGTTTTTCTAAAATATTGTATTTCAATTCTACATCTCTCAAGATTTTACTAAAAAAGGTAATAGGTTGTTCAAATATATCATTATTTTTTTGTAAAAGAATTGTTGCAATTGTATGTTCGGATGCAAAAGAAAATATTAAAAACTCCTTCGAATAATCTGGGCTTACTAGCACTTGTGCTTCTCCTATGGATTGTTTGACTCGTTGAAAAGATACCTTAGCTTCGCTTGTCCATTTCACTTCATTGTCCTTCTTCATCATATCTATAATCAATTTAATAATTTCAACAAAATTTGGAATGAATCTTCTTAAGAAATCGATTCTTCCTAAGAATGATTGAATTTCTTTTTTGTTTCTTGGTATATTAATAATATCAATGACTTCAACCCTTTTTGGATCCATTTTAATTCCATCTTTTGATACAATATGACCTAACAATTTTCCTTCGTGCATAGCAAAATGAGATTTCTTGGGATTTAGAGACAAACCATATTTTTTGCATTTATCAAATGTTTGTCTTGGGTGTTTCAAATGTTCTGCATCAAAATTGGAAAAAATTGTCAAATCATGTAAATAAATAACAACAAAATTATCTCTTTCACAAACAAAAGGTAAGGCCATGTCTCTTTGAAATGTAGCACCACCTGCATTCATCAAACCAAAAGGAATTTTATCATACATAAAGTTCCCCATGGAGTAGTAAATGCAGTTTTTTCTTTATCATCCTCGTGAATAGCTATTTGATTATATCCTAAAAACCCATCAATCATAGAAATTATATTTTCCCCTACTACCTTTTCAAGAATATGATCCATTTTTGGGAGAGGGTACTTATATTTTAATGAATATCGATTTAGGTTTATGAAATCCACACATAATCTTATCTCCTCATTTTTCTTTCTAACTAGAACCAGATTAGCTACCCATTCAGAATATCTCAAAGGCACAATATTTTTATCATCAAGAAGTTTCTTAACCTCCCTTTCTATTACGGGAAAAAGAATAGGATTGATCTATATAATCTTTTTTTTGAAAGGCTTGACACTTGGTTTTAAAGGAATCTTGTGGTCAATAATAGAAGTATAATAGGTTTTCAAATCTCCGTAGGACCATGAAAAAACATCTTTATATTCCTTAAGCAATTCTGCATATTTTTTCTTATGTTCAATGGGAAGATATTTAGACAACTTTAAAAGCTTTAGACTTTCATTAGAACCAATATTACAATATTCAACTTATTTTGGTTGAGGCTGCAAAGTAGATTTAAAAGGGATATCATTTTGATTGAAGAGTCTTTTCAAATGAATAAGTCCTTTTGGAATCTGATTATTTTTTAACAGAAGAATTTTATGATTAGCAATTTTATCTTTCAACTTCTCTTTAGTTTATCCTTCTTGCATAATCCAAGCTATATCATTTTGATTTTCTTGATCAATATGTGTTTCAGTGTAACAGCCCCTCTATTACGACAATGATTGGTGATGTAAAACAGGTAAAAAAAAGATTTGTTTCTCTGCATTGGGGAAATAGAATCATCACAAAATTCATAGCAACGCAAATCATGTTGGCCCTTGACCAAGTTGTGGGAGATTCTTGGTCAAGTTTGACCTATTTTGGGACTTCGACAGCCTGTCGAAGGAGGAGAGTAAGATGAAGAAGAGATCGCGGGATCTTAGCCCCTTTTTGGGTCCTTTTTGGGGTTTGGGATTATATAATGGGTATGGGATGCCGACCCATGGGTTCACCCATGTTTAGGCCTATTTTATAAAATAAAAATAGATGTCTAGGCATTGTAAGGAGGGGCATCTATGTGATGTTAGGCCAATGTACTAAGTGCTAGTGATCGATCTATGTGATTGAAGGATTGTAAGTTCTCTTTGCAAACTATGTGAAGCTTGTAGAGCTGAGTGCAAGTGACTATAGGAGGCTTAGTGTTGTAACCTAGCTCGGGGAAGGAGGATCTGGTGAGGAGTGCACAGATCTCCTGTCCTATGCGGAGTGGGGTTTTTTAGGCTCTATGTATGTAATTGATTAACAGAAGATAATAGAAAGAGTTGGTGGACGTAGCCCCAGGGGGGGTGAACCACGTATATGCTGTGTTGCTCTGCTTTGTGCGTTGGGTTGGTGTGTTTATGTGTAACTTGTTATGATATAATTGAATGTTAGATAGAACTTATGTTTCCTTCTGCTTATAAAAGAGAATAAATGTTATATCTGACCTATGTGAGTATGATTAGTGCCTAAATATGTTAGATCTAATATGTTCCTTTTATGCTAAGTGCTATTAGATGTGGATATGGTTGAATACTGTGATGCTTTATAATTAGGGTTTGTTTGCACTTTTACTAAAAAATGAATGTTTACTGCTAAGTGCTCTGTTAAGTGTTAGAATCACATATATGTGTCCTAGCTAAGGTTCCAGACATCTGAGTCTTGCAACCACCCCTGCATCTACCTCCGGTGAGACTTCATCTACTTCGCAGGTGTTGCCGAAAGGGTCGCTAGTTAGGGTTTTTTTGGTGCACTATTGTAGCGTTGAACCCTGGGTCTACCCCTGTGCCAACAAATGGTTTTGTTACCAGGACCTGAAACTATGATTACTGGGAACTGAGAAAGAAGAAACTTTGTGCAAAGATCCAACCTGAAATTGTGAAAGATCTGTGCGTAGATCTGTCGCCCTAGTGCGCAGTACTCTACTTAGTTTGTGAAGCTTTGTGCTAAAGAAAATAAGTCCAATATGAATAAAAGAGGTAAGATCTAAACGCTTTGTGCTTTGATAAAGATAAGAATAGTGAAAAGTTTTAGATCTGGAAGCTTTGTGTTATGTAGAAGTAAGATTAGTGGAAATTTTTGTTTCTAAAGTATGGATCTAGGCATGTTTGATAAGATTTGTCCTGGCTTGAAAACTAGGGCACTTACAGATGAAAGAAGATGTGATATAGGTATATATGATAAGAATAGTGAAAAATATGTTATACCTATATATAGAAAGAATGTTTGGACTAAAAAATGGATGCATGATCCTAGAAAGAATTTTTTGCATGTTAACTACTATGATCCTAGCACACAGCATAGGAAAGATTGGGGATCATTTAAGAGAAAGAGAGGATTAACCCTTTGTTATAGTTGTAGAAGACCAGGACATCTGGCTAAGGAATGCCCTGGTAGAAAACCTAGTTTCCTCTGTTGCAAAGCTATGGACCATGAAGTTTTGGATTTCCCTAGAATGATTTCTCAACTTGAAAGCATGAATATGAGACAAAAAGACCATGAGAAAATTCAAACAACTGAGATTATGGAAGAACCCCAGAAAGAATCAGAGAAAGTATTGCTATAGATGAAGGAAACCTTGAATTATCACCAACATATCAGTCTATCAGAGGTCTTCAAAGAAAAAGAATGTATTGAAGTAAGAATAGGAGACTTCGACATTGACTGTGTTCTGGATGAGGAAACACAGGTGAATATTATGGCAGAAAGAACTTGGGAAGCTATAGGAAGGCTTGCTATGATTTCTTCATTAGGAGGAATAGGACTATTCATGGGAAAGCTGATAAACCTATGTGGAAAGATTACCCAGATATCTATGAGTGCCAAGGGAACTTCGACAGAGGAAGAATTCGAAGTTGTTAAATTTATTGAGGACAATGCTCCATTTACTATGTTGCTCAGAAAACCTTGGATTGAAAGAGATCAGGCCAGAAGGGAAGAAAAATAAGTCTTAGAACAAAAGAAGCAAGAGCTAAAATATTTCACGACTAGGAGGATCGCGCACTTGATTGAAGAACAGGAGAAACGAGCGCAGCTACTTAAAACCAAAGACTAGAATATTGAAACTGGAAGAACACTAGAAGACCCACGGAATATTGTAGTACCTATTCCAGATATAGATGAAGTACTACCCCTAATTTCTAGGAGAGAATCTCAACAGCGTGAAGTTATTATGCCAAAAGAAGATAAGAATCAAAATGGAAAAAGGAATTCTGAGATGAAGCTCACTGGAAAGAAGGATATAAAACTAAGTAAGAAGAGAGCTAAGATTGAAAAGTTACAGAAGGTTCCCGAGGGAACTTCACAAAAAGAAAATTTACAAAATTGGAGCTTCGTCGGAATACCAGAACAACATCACATGGCACTTCTCCATGGTGAAGAAATATAACCATTAAAGATAGTATAATCGTTCGAATGACGCCCCGAACGAGAAGAAAGGCATTAATGATTAGACAAATTGCCACCAGAACATTGGGACTACGCCATAACAGACAAAACTGAGTTAATGAAGGATTCTTACCCATTGCAAGAGATCTTTTACCAAGTATCTATTTATCCCATCGCACCACGCACCGAGAACACTTTTTCTAAACCATGAATTTGAGCCCACAGATTAGTTGATTCTCACACAGTGATCATAGCACTTTTTCCATCTATCCCATTGCATTAAGAGATTACACTCTGACCCTGAGATTTTCAAACCCGAGCGTGTATGTCGAACGAGTTCAGCACGGCAGAGAAAACTGTTGAAGAAGTTCTCATCGACCTCATGACCGGAAGAGCAATGTCGATGTTTGTAGGTATACAAGCCCCATCGACAAGAGGACTACAAGCCTCTCCATCAATTGCTCGTAGAGCCGGATCATCCAGACCGTCAGAAGAAAAGAGAACCAAACATAGAGATGACTTAGGCAATGCAAAGTTGATCCCATCTATATTATCCGACTATATCTCGCCTCTAGCCGATGCAGTAAGTCGTGATAGTGTACCCAAAGATTTTGAGTACACCATGGTTACTGCGTACCTCCCAAAGGGGATACACGCAGTTTGAGTGTAGCAGGACAAGATCACAGCGTTGAAGTTTAGTGACTTCAACCTCGAAGATCATAAGAACCACATCATACTCGCCCTGTACAAATACCTAACCAGGAAAAAGGGAAAGAACTCAAAGATCATCCCTCAGTCGTGGACGATGAACCTCGCACAGTCCACCTTATTAAATGTCATGAAAATCCCACACTTCGGAAGACACCAAGAAGTCAACGCCTATGTCAAGCTACTACTGTCGTGTTACCATGGCATATATTTATGGCTAGACCGCCATATTACAGTCGATCCAACGTTGATCCATAGGATCACAGGGTTAAGTATGCAAGGAACTGACCCACAGGAGTTCTACCTAGGGAAGGCCACAGATTGTGCACTAGCACAAAGGATTAAAGATACATACAGCGATGTCGAGAAGGGGGCATCAGGCTACAAGGTAGCCTCCATCTAGAATTGTGCAGTGTGCCTATCATGTCAGTTAATAGATGGAAATTTGGTACACAAGAATCGACCCACACAGGTCACGAGCTTTGTCGTCAACCTCGCGGGGAAGTGTATAGAAGGCTTACAGATGAACTGGGTGAAGTACCTAGTCAATTAGCTTGAACTAGACTGTCGTGAAGCCCAAGATCATGGTTATGAGTTCCATTTCAACTGGCTCGTGATCCTTATCGCCTTTGTTTCCTGGGAGATGCCGGAAGGTGCGACCTTCCCGTACATCGAGCCATTTGAGTTACTTTCCGCGAAGTTCGCTACCCTTTGGTACTCAAGCGATATGAACAAGCAGTGGCATTCGAACATTGTTTTTCATACGTACTACCTTCAGTTGAAGATATCCATCAAAGTTGAGCCTCGCATGACTCCAAACACTTTACAGATATTCCAACCCTTGATGAAGTTCAGCGCATATCGGCATTTCATTTACATTACGGCGTGAGACGATGAACAAAAGGAACGGCTCCAGTCATACTATAAACTTACAGAAGAGGACCTGGAGGATATCACTAAGCACTGGTCCGCAGACCTCCTCATCCCCGTCGACCTTGCAGAGATGTCTGATCCTGAGCTAGATAGCCTGGAGAACACTCACAAAGAACAAGACACACCTGGAACTAGAAGAATATAGAAGACTGAAGAGGTCCAAGATTTAAGCAGCGCCTTAGGGAAGACTGCTTCCATATCACCGGAGTGAGGAGGTGATGGCAACGTATAAGAGATGAAGGATAGATAAGCTAAACAAAATAAAGGTGAAGTAACACCGCCCAGAGATGCGGCTGACCACTTGAATAAGAGGAAGGTTTCTCCCCCGAAACCTTCTTCCCGGAAGAAATCAAGAGCCATCGTGACCAAGATGCAGACTACACTTACTCCTGATGACTTTGACTTCATCATAGTATCTCTAAACGATGCTTCACTAGAAATCAAGGATAAACAAGGAGCGAAGCAGGAAGAACTATATGATAGAATTGAGGTTGATATTTGAGGGGTACAGTAGGCTCTTCAGTCTAGTCTTGAAGTCTCCACTGCGCCCCTGCCATCGGGAGAACAAGAATTGGGAGATGAATTAGTCCAACTCCATCACCTAGTAGATGCAACTGAAGCTCGCCTTCAATGAGCACAAGAGGAAATAGAACAAGCCACCTAAGCTTTGACGTAAGTACAGGGAGTACTTGTAGAATAGATCCAAGTTGCAGAGCAAGAGAAGATTTCTCTCCAGAAAAAGTTTGACGAGGAGAAAGCGCAAATGCAACAAGAAAAGGAACAGTTTCTCGCAGGGTAACTTGAGGTAAAAGAAGTAGTCAACAGAGAACTTTGCTCTGTGACAAGCTTAAAGCCACAGGCAGAAGACCGGGTTGAGCATCAAGTAAAGAATCTCGTGGAAGCCATCCAGTAGCTACAGCAAAGAATAGCAGAGTTAGAGCTCCGCATAGTGCCTAGCACTCCGCAAGATGTCAAAGATCAAAGAGAAGCGACTACCTGGAGCAAAGTCGAGAGAACAAAATGTTTTTCCATGGAATGCAAGCAACTTAGTGACCATAGTGCCCAAGCTTATAAGAAACTCACTGAGAATTCAAAACTAAAGGCACTGGAGTAGCATCAAGCAGAGACAATACAGGCGGAGTTGAAGCCCCAGTCAGCTGTGGAAAGAATGAAACTATCCCAATAGAAGCGCACTTCCCAACAACAGGTTCACACTGTTCAAAGCAAAGTCATGGAAGTGACCCAAAGACTCCAACCTGTACAGAACAAGGCTTACCAACTATTCACAGAGATCGAAGGTCGAGGAGTAGAACTAGAGCAAGTTGTTGTTGTAGTAGAACAACTCCAAAAGGACCTGTGAACGAGGCAGTCATCCAAGAGTTTGTTGAATAGGAGGTTGTGGAATAGAAACAAGTCAAAGCAGCTCGAGGCTTTCGAAGCAGAACTACCCAGATCAGAGTGACTCAAGATGAGTCACATGTGAGTGTTGGGGGTCTGTTGGCCCTTGACCAAGTTGTGGGATATTCTTGGTCAAGTTTGACCTATTTTGGGACTTTGACAGCCTATCGAAGGAGGAGTGCAAGACGAAGCAGAGATCGCAGGATCTCGGCCCATTTTTGGGTCCTTCTTGGGGTTTGGGATTATGTAATGGGTATGGGATGTCGACCCATGGGTTCACCCATGTTTAGGCCTATTTTGTAAAATATAAATAGATGTCTAGGAAATGTAAGGAGGGGCATCTTTGTGATGTTAGGCCAATGTGCTAAGTGCTAGTGATTAATCTATGTGATCGAAGGATTGTAAGTGGTTTGTGCACATTGTGTGAAGCTTGCATAGCTGAGTGCA
Organism: Picea mariana; assembly: GCA_032191745.1. Lineage (NCBI taxonomy): Eukaryota > Viridiplantae > Streptophyta > Pinopsida > Pinales > Pinaceae > Picea > Picea mariana. The sequence goes on along the minus strand of JASDQU011441885.1, from coordinate 7,062 downwards.
AGTGATTGTAGAAGGCTTAGTGTTGTAACCTAGCTCGGGGAAGGAGGATCTGGCGAGGTGCACACAGATCTCCTGTCCTATGAGGAGTAGGGTTTTTAAGGCTCTATGCATGTAACTGATTAACAGAAGATAATATAAAGAGGAAGAGTTGGTGGACGTATCCCCCGGGGGGGTGAACCACATATATGTTGTGTTTCTCTACTTTATGCGTTGGGTTGGTGTGTTTATGTGTAACTTGCTATGATATAGCTTAATGTTAGATAGAACTGATGTTTCTTTGTGCTTATAAAAGAGAATAAATTTTAGATCTGACCTATGTGAGTATTCTTAGTGCCTAAATCTGTTAGATCTAATATATTCATTTTATGCTAAGTGTTATTAGATGCGGATCTGGTTGAATACTGCAATGCTTTGTAATTAGGGTTTGTCTGCATTGTTACTAAGAACTGAATGTTGATGAATGTTTACTGCTAAGTGCTCTGTTAAGTGTTAGAATCACAGATCTGTGTCCCAGCTAAGGTTGCATACATCTGAGTCCTGCAACCACCCCTGCCTCTACCTCGGGTGAGACTTCATCTACTTTGCAGATGTTGCCGAAAGGGCCGGTAGTTAGGATTTTGTTGGTGCGTTGTTGGTGCGTTGAACCCTAGGTATGCACATGTGCCAACAAATCACACGACATCATAATTAAAAGCATTACACGTGACGCGTCATTGAAATAAATAACAACACAAGCCAATGCATTAACATAAATGATAACGACGCAATTCAACACAACAAGATCAACTAAAGAAATATAATTAATGACCAACCATATCACTGAATAATAAGGAACTACCCACCCAACCGATCCTACATGGTTAGGACCTCTAGGACACATAAGCAATGCTCAAGCCCAGGATTCATCTAATTTATTTTGACCATCTAAGGTCTCAGGGCTGGTGATTGTTCTGAGGAACAAGGAGGTGTCTAAATCCCACTAATCCCATCAAGCTGAAATCAACTAGATCAGTCAATCGATCTTAGTCAACAGTTAATCATGGTGCAAGAGTAATCTAATTTCTTAATTAAACATACATCAACATTATTTCAATGGCGCTAGAGAATCTATTTACTTAGTCATTTATACATCATCAACTATTCCATAGTTCAAAGCAATCTAATTACTTAATCATCATCATATTCCATGGCGCAAAGGTGATCATCTATTTTATTTCATGGCGCAAGTAAGAAATCATTTAACCAATCATTAAATATTCATTACGCACGAGAAATCTAATTCTAAAACAATCATTCATCAACACTAAATTATTCATTGTGCAAGAGAATCTATTTACTCAAATTTATTTCCACAAGATAAGGTGATATATCCAAATTTATGTGATACTTGTGTAGTGAAGAAAAAGGGGTACATGAAAAATCATTTTCTATCTTACTCAAAGTTGCGTGGCTGGAGAAACTCCTTAAGAATACTAACGAGCAAGGCGCATTAGACATTCCATTACGATTAAAGTTTAATTAATAAAAAATTAAATTTAACTAATAAAGGAAGATTAGGATGGAATGTCTATGTTATTAAATTCATCATTACATCATAATTAAGGGATATGAATCCAAAATGATGATGTGATATATCACTTCCATGTACTAATCTCATTCAATTAATATGTGTTAGGCAACGCATTTAGGAACTCCAAGCATGTTATTCATGAGACCCAACACGACATTAAGTAACTCTCATTCACAAGTTTTTCTAGGGAGGTCCCTGCTATACTGTTTTAAGAAATAAAACCCATCCTTCCACGAGATCATTCAATGGCATTCCCTCTTATGATTAACCTTAGCCTTAGTAAATTAAGATAAACATAAATTATATTGATCCAATAAGGCTTCATCAATTTCAGGAGTAATTTAAGGTAAAAAGATTAATAAATTTTGGTGAGATCAAGGAGGGAAATTTCTTGTACGGAGGCATTTTAAAATGGAGCCTAGGTTACGCAATAAACTAAGCTGAGGTGATTAGGTTATCCCTCTCAACCTCCCTACTCTAGTCTTCGATCCAGAATTAGATTCCTGAAAGATTTAAAATTAAGGATGACAACAAGGATTTTACAAAGGGTGGGGTTACCAAGGGGGTTAGCGGGAGCTTCCATGATGAGCAGCAAAATAAAAATATTGTGACAGGATCATCACTCAATGGAAACGAATCAATTTCCATGTCTGGATCTTTCTTAAAGGTAGCTAAAAACGCTATGGCAGATTCCTTACTTAAGCTGTGAAATTCACTATGACTGGATCTTACTAAAGGCAGTGATTTTGGCATTTATGCGCTCAACCGACGGTCGAAGGGGAATTTTTTCACTCAACCAACTAATGGGGGTTTAGGGAGAGAGAGAATTTCTGCACTCAACCAATTAATGGGGGTTTAGGCAGAGAGATAATTTCTTCACTCAAGCAACTAATGGGGGTTGAGGGAGAGAGAGAATTTATGCACTCAACCTTTTCTCGACGGCCCACTCAACATTAATAGATTTAGTTTTCCCTCGACTGGCCTACACTTGACCTATTGATATTCCATCTATAATATCAGTTGAGGGTCGAGTGATTCCCTCAATCGGGGCNGGGCTTGCACTCAACCTTTTTTCGTATAAAAGGTAGTTGGTTCAATGCTTAGAATTACTCTCACGATGGTCCTCTGCGTAAAATAGGTCTAGGGTCAAGTGCCAACTAGGCCTGCATCATCTATGATGCAAAGAATTGTATGTGATCGGAAGGTTCTAACCACAAAGAGCAAGGGACAAGCGCATGATCGGGATTTTCTCCACTGCGACTAGAGAATATATATACAGGAAAACTTCACAAAACTGAGACCAAACAAAAATAATGTATGAAGCAAGTACCTAATCCATAGTGAATTTGTACACGATTAAGCTACGAAACAGAGTATATCCAAGTGGTAAGGAATCATTGATACTATCATGCAAGGGAAGACTTATCTCTATTTCATTCTAGAGCTCCCTTCATCTCTTTCTTATTTTCCATGCGAAAGAATATTACAGTTTATGTTCCATGTCGTACCGAGAGAACTTGAGGATAGAGAAATACCAAGAATGGATTTTCTTCATAGAGATGAGATAATCTTACAGACGGTTAATACAGGATCTCACTAAAATAAGTGAATGGTTAGATACACCAAAAGAATGGAAATTTTTCTTATTAAAAACACAAATGTTTCTGAGCAAAATCGCAGGGTAGATGCACCAAAAGCATGGCTATTTTTCTTATTAAAAATGAAGATACTTCTGAGAGAAATCGTAGGGTAGATGCACCAAAAGAATGGAAATATTTCCTAATAAAAACGCATAGGTTTTTTGAGTGAAAGCACGGGGTAGATGAACCCAACGCATGGCAATTTTTCTTATTAAAAATGCAGAGGTTGCTGAGTGGAATTGTAGGGTAGATACACCAAAATCATGGAAATGTTTCTTATTAAAAATGCAGAGTTTTCGAAGCGAAATCACGAAGTAGATGCACCAAAATCATGGTTATTTTTCTTATCAAAAACGCAGATATTTCTGAGCGAAATCACAGGATAGAAGCACCAAAATCATGGCCATATTTCTTAATATAAACATAGATTTTTTCTAAGTGAAAGCGCAAGGTAGATGCACCCAACGCATGGCAATTTTTCTTATTAAAAACGTAAAGTTTGTTGAGTGGAATCGTAGGGTAGATGCACCAAAACACATGGAAATTTATGTTTATAAAACGCAGAGGTAAATACATTAAGGAATCAAAATCGAGTTCAAGTAAAATGTAGAGATAAATCTATTAAGGAATCGAAATCCAGTTCAATTAAAACATAGAGATAAATCCATTAAGGAATCACAGTCCAGTTCAAGTAAAACATAGAGATAATGAAATGCAGAGGATACAATTTTTTTTTTAAATCGCAGAGGGAGCATTTGATAGTCACAAAGGCTTCGCAAGGTCATCAATCAATAGACTAATTCAAAATTTTATTATTCCATTTACAATCACAATTTCACGGCAAGATTCAACCATAATATATAATCAGATTAACAATAACAACTTGAAAGTTAAATATTGTAACCGTCGAAGATGGGCTTCATGACGATCCTTGGTGACTAGTGTTCCCTTCCTTCATCTGCTTGCAAATTTTTGAGTCTTCATCGGTACCTCCCAGCCAATGCTAGGGGTACTCTTCTTCCCCCTTATCCCCCTAAGCCGCAAATGGGTCACGCACACACACACAACCAAAAATCATCTAGCTCCAGCTTGCCTTGCAAGGTAGAGCCACCACTCTCTCTCAAGCTGGGTATCCCAACTCTCACAAGTAAAACCAGACAAAATTTTTGCAGCATAACCTTACCCATAACCCATGATCCTCCAATGCTCATCTCCCATTTATTTTATAGAAATTCATTAATGACCCATCCACTTGCACATTTAATTCACTTTCAAATAATTAATTAAGAATTGTTTCCCCCATACACTTGTCACCCTCTCCATAAGTTGCACAAGAAAATTCCATAATTTATTTTAATTACAAGTCAATTTCCCTCACCCATCCTAAAAGCACTCCTAAAATCACTCTAAGTTGTCCCTTTATTCCCCTTATTTCCAATTAATGACTGATGCCTTTCTAAAACTGAGTTGAGTTAAAATAGGAATCTTCTCCTAGTTAGACTATTGTTAACTAGACTCTAGATTCCTTTCTATGTATACCCATTCCTTTAGATTTATTCTATTATTACCTTAAATTCCAATTTGGTAATTACTTGCACATATATGTATTGAATCAATCTTTAGATTTATTTTATTTTCCTTGATTTCTTAAATTGATTTACTTCATCCCCTCATTATTTAATTTATAAATTTAGTTTTTAGTCTTCTTACTAACTTGGACTTAGGCTTAATCAAAATTTTAATTTCAAAGGATTAGACTCTTATAGGGATTATGATTAATAAATTCAATCCTTAATTAATTAATTAATCGATTGATTCGACAGTTCTCAAGATCGTGCAAGGTTAATTATTCACTCAGCATTTTCTAGGCCACCTAGATTCATTGATTCAAATTTATTTACGCGATGTTCCCTTCAAGACGCACTCTGTGCTCCAAGGGTGTCACTCGCACTTGACTCAAATTTTCAATTACGAGATGTGCCCTTCAAGATGCACTCCATGCTCTAAGGGTGCCACTCGCCTTTGACTGGTTTTGGTAGCTGTCCAACCCCTGGATTCATCACTCCATTCGAGCGACCTTGTGAGAGACTAAGGGATTCTAAGGAATAAGGACCCCGCATTATTACGTTCCCCTTATAAATATTTGTGAGCGATTGTCTCAATCTTCTCTCACGACATCATGAACCTCTCAAACTAGGTAATCGTTAACCTACAATTCAAGCCACGCCGAGAGTTCTAGTAAGTTGTGACAGGGATGTTGCCACACCTCTCCCTCGATATCTGGTCTATGTGCATCACCCCTTTACTCTTTATGTGAGTCATATTAGCAAGCAATCATCATCCTGCATCCATCAACAAAACATTGTCAATGATCCATAACAACATCATAATATAATCGATCATATGTCACATATGCATAAATGAAATACTCAAACCAATACAATCCACTCCCTGACTCAATATGGAGTCCAAGGAGATCCATTGATGCCCTCAGCATCCTCAATGTGTCAAGTTTCTTGCACACCCAGGGGAAACTCGTCAATAACATCTAGCAATACATAGATATCAAAACAACATAAATCATAATCCATCAACTCCATAAGTGAAACAGATAACCATATACTATAATCAGATCACTTGCACACAAGTGTCCTCAAAGAATAAGTCAATAACATATGCTCGCAAGAGAGGGATGTTACATTCAGAAAAATCATCCACCATTTCAATAAATTGCTTTATCTATTCATCATCCTCAAATATTTTCCAATAGTGAACATTATCAACTATTGAAGGTTTATGTCTCATCTCAATATGATATTTAAATTTTAAAACAGTGGGTGGAATGAAAGTACTTGTTGCTTTGGCTAAGGAATCAACCTTTTGATTATGAAATCTCGGAATAGCATGAATATTAAAAGACAGGAATAAATTTTCAATCAAACCCCATGCAAAATTTCGATAGGATCTCATTCTAGGATATTTAGCTTGATATTATTGTCTCACTTTCTTCTCAATCAATTCAACATCTCCATATACAATCAAGTGTTGAATTTTAAGTTTTATGGCAGCGTCTAATCCTAAAATCAAAGCTTCATATTCACATACATTATTCGTATAATCAATATCAAGTTGCAATCTATAAGAAAATGGAATGTAATACTCATCATTTGATCCCACAAATAATACTCCAGCTCCAACGCTTCCCCATGAAGAGGCACCATCGAAATACATGTTCCACATTCCTTCTCTAATATTCACACACTCCTCAGAAATTTTAACTTTCTCACTCTTTGTACAAGTTTCAAAATCATCATCAAAGGATAATATACAATTTCCTAAGTCCTGATCAGCAACATAGACTGAATAATTATTAGGATTTTATGGATCACTAATTGTATAAGCCAATCTTCTCTCTATATATAGTCTCACAAATTTCCCACCAAAAATAGGAATTGTGGCATACGTCATATCTAACTATATCGATCCTCCTAACTTAGCACCAAAAGATCTTGATAAAAGCATGTCATACTTTGCAGGTACATCAGCTACTACCACATCCATAAGAACACTTTTGACTGGGATTTGGGCCAAATTCACAACTAAGTCCTTAATCATACCAAGACACTTAACTTTCCTAGAATCAAAAGAATAGAGATATTGATGGTCTAGTAATTTGCAAGCCCAATTTATCCATTATAGCCTTTAGCATTAGATTATGTGAAGCACCTAAGTCTAGCATATAATTATGCAATAAATGATCATGTACAGTGAGTGTAATATAAAATGGAGCCACTTAATCTTTATCATTTTCAATATGAGTCCCAAACATGATTCTTGGATGCTCATCATGAA